>DWTO01004010.1:0-11965 GCA_018244755.1 Jemadia pseudognetus
CCGTGTTTGGTCAATGTGACAGATTGTGGCCTCAACCCCTCGTTATGATCGGAGATTCGTGTCTAACAGTGCAGTTATAAAAAAGGTTAGATTTTTTAAAAGTAATTGGAGGTTTATTAGTACCGTAATCAGTATAAGAATAAATTAACGATAAGTATGGAAATCTGTTAGGTAGGTACTATTATAACTATTAGCTTTATTAATTTTGATTGGATAATTTATTCAGCAACTTGTGGAGGAACACTAATTTATTTAGCCCCTTACATCTTTCCACAAGCTGCACTAGTGCTGACCTCTGTTGCTCCTGTGTTGCAAGCTAAGAGTAGTTTATGTAAAAGTTCTTTATGTCAGTGTAAGCCTGTCTAAGCCTAACGAATGTTTATCACGGCAGTTGACCATTCGCTACACTTGGTGTTATTAATTCATTACAAAATAAATTATACTTAGATATGTAGACCTTGTAAATAAATTTGGACAATTTCATCCATCAACGGTATTACTGTGAATAGAAAATATTTTGTTATAAACTGAAATCCAACAGTATAACAGCATGCATAATAATTAAGCAATTTAAATAGATTACCAAAATCCGTTATTAATATGAAATCCCTTACATGAAACACACAGGTACGTTAAATCCAGTAACTGATACACCGATTTGACATCCACCACATGTTTTCAGTTGTAAACATTTGCAGGAACACATTGGATAAATAATACACGGAAAATGTTTCAATTCGACCGGATTATTTTGACGTCCCGTTGCAATTCGAAACGCACCACTCTCCCGTGTCACGTCTGATCGTTGGTGTATAGCGATGAGCGAACGGTGCTAACATAAAATTAGAGCAACTAACATTACATTTTATTAAATTATCACATGTAGAAAAAATGACATATTGATATGACTGTGTTTGTTGCTAATGTTGATCGTTCGGTACGGTCAATTTATACAGGTTATGCACTCGTATGTATACCTATTATTGTAACAGTTATTTCTCGAACATTCATAGACCTACTTTGTTCGTTGCCACTGAAGCGAATTGAAATATAAATATGAAATATACCTGTCTGCAAAAACTAATTAGCCTCTTCTATAAATAAACCCTAACAATATATTGCAAAAGTTATACCCAGAAATAACCATAACTGTATTATGTTATTCAGTATTTTGAACTGACGATATATGTACATGTGTAAATCGTTTAAACATATTTAAAAAAATGTAGTTAGTGTACGCACCGTATGCGTGGGAGTACAATTATTTTTGTAATCACGTAAGTACAATTTAAATTAAACCGTCCAGTCCCTGAGCACACTGTTGAAAGTGCATCCTGCAAAGTACGCCCGGACGAACCACTTGACGTCAACGTTTGAGACTTTGCAGTTAAGCTTTTGTTTACTCTCCGTTTCTGCAACGTTCTCCTTCATCGCGTCCGAAACATCCACCTTGTTTTATACCTGGCGGATTCCTCTCATACATCAGAGTGATTTGTCTCATACAAACATCTCGAAATGTCCTTGCATCTATTATGAAAATAACTCGAGATTACAATGCTATACAACGCTAATTAGCATTATATATGAAATTATTATTGAATTATCATTTTTTCCCACCTTATTTTCATTGCATTGTTGGACACAGGTTGCCTCTCAGGAAGAAACGATTAAGACCACAGTCTGCCACGCTGGCCAAGCGCGGGTTGGCCGAGGTTACATGCCTTTGAAAATATTTATGTTTAACTTCACTTTTTATTACAAGTAATACTTAATCTTACAACGCACATTTTTGTAAAAAGGTGCGCGCCGAGTTGTTTAAAAACATCCCGTTGTTTTACGTTACGATACTTTTTTTGTAAATATTACATGAACTATTTAGGCAAATTATAATTATGCATTTGATTGAATGCATAATTGTAAAATAAATATAATTCATTTTTGACTAATATTTTTGTGAGTAATTGTTGATTTGGCACTGGTTACTGGTTACAAACGCAAAAATACTTCATTTTATCACTTCTTCTAATCTGTTGAGCTGCGGCCAGTAAACCGGCTTGTATACTTTAATACATTTAGCAGAGTGATTTATTTAAGTTGTTCTAGCGAGGCAAAATAAAACAAAGTATATATTAAAACAAGGCGGAATATTTTTCTTCTAAGAACATAATTTCATCTTAAGCCTTATTACTTGTAATATATCACATCGTCATTAAATAACGTGTACAGGTTATATACCGTTATGTCGGAAACGAATGCTTATACGAAGTACAGTGCAAAACGAAGGCTGTATATTATGTGTACCAGATCGGACGGCGGATTATTAGCTCTCATTGTTTCCCAACGATAATATAAAGTTATTTACACTGATATCTTACCACGAATTGTCTAGATACTGTGCAAAATATACCTACTGATTGGAAAAGGGTATAAATTTAACTTATATTATTGTTATAGTATTAAATCTGTACGTGACAAAAAAAACAAAGGACGTTCGAGCGTCCCTGTTATATGTACGATTGTTTCGATTATTGTATGAGCGAGTATGGTAGGAACCATGCCTTCCTTCTTCAGACATACTGTGAGACTGCCCATCTAGATAAAGCTTTAGTGTAGGATGTTTATTTATAGTGAAACGAACATGCACACAGTTCATCTGGAATAGTAACAACGTTGTAGCCATTTCTACCGCGAAGTGATTATTATTAAAGCAATATACGATTCGGTCTGACTGGTCTAGTTGCCGATTCCACATTTGTGTTTTAAAATCTCAGGAATGCAGTATAGAAACATCTCTGTTACAAACTTTAAATAAGACGAATACTAATTGTACTCGTACTGATTTATGTTAGCCAACTTATACACCGGCTCCTTATTTATACGGTACTATTAGCAATTAAAAGCCCCGGTAAATTTCTCTAAAACATGTGAAGTCCGCCAATCCCCACTTTCGATTCCAACGGATCCATAGCCTTGTACTTTAGTCATTAATCGTCAATGTCATTAATTTGTTATTATGGTACGTTAATCTGAAGCAACAGACTTTTTCTTATCGAAACCTGCGACTGTACACAGCGAAAAGTGCCAATTTGAAAGGAAGTACTGAGGACACTTGCAACGAAATCAACACTCGAAACTCGACATCGATACCTTGGTGTCAGTGTAGATGGCTCGTTGACACGTCTCTCTATAAGTGGCGTCCGCGTCGATCTCGTTCGGCATGCACGCAATCACGTTGATAGGTAAATTGCCACCGGCTCTGCCACACGCGCATCGCTTGGCGTTATGCCATTACACATCTGCGGTGGACCGGCGATCTATAGGGTTCCGCATTGAACGAATATTTTCCTTCGCGTTCTTACGTATACTACCAACTACATAAAAATCGTGCAAAAAATTAAGCCTACAATATCATTTTCGCAAACGGATTTTTTTACTATAACAAATCTTTTTACTCTATTTGACATACCAGAAACGAATTGTAAATAAAAACCTAGTGAATAAAACATTATTACTGTTTAAATCATCCATGTAGGACGGATCAATTTCAAGAGTTGACAAGGGTTCAAATATTGACGACACTCTATGAGAATAAGTTAGTGTGGACTATAATTCAAATGTAGCATGAAAAAGGCATTACTACAAGGCAGGCAACACATTAGTAACGCCTCTGGTGTTGCAAATATTCATAGATAACGGTGACCACTATCTAACAGAAGGGCCACCTGCCTATTTGCCATGCCTTTTATTATAAAAAAAAACAATATCGCTATCATGTGACCCGTTTTGATATAAAATTTGGAAAACAATTGATTGTACAAGTGTTATGCGTAATATCAAATTAAGTCTTTTTTATACGGAACCAAGGAACCGAATACTCAGTCTAACCGCGTTTGGCTAGTTTTTATAGTAAAGATGTTGTTTTCCGTTCCGACTGCATACCATGTAGTTTGCTGGAACATATGCGTAGTGTTGTATGTAAATTAATGATCGTATTAGAGAACATGACGCTGCTTGTTACTTGTCGTTGTATTATAAATACAAGACTTCTGTACTCGTAGATTTGACATTTCGTTGTAATTTTATAAATGTGTATTTGCACAAGATTAGTTGAAATGAAATTGTTAATTAATAACCGGAGAGAAAATGGCTATGAAATTTTTAACATGAAAGTTTTGTTTAATGAGTACATGACAGAATATTTGACTTGATCATGAAATTTATCTTATACTTACTCGATATTAATGTAACTTATTTCTTGTTTTAGTCATTGAAAATTATTTTTAATCTTTTATTAAGCTAACATCAAGCTTGTCATCCTCGAAGAGGCAGATAGAGGAGTGCAGTACACTCCTACGTTTCAAGTTACGTTTTCATTTACCGGGCACATATTCAGACTCCGATCCATTATTTAAAAATCTAAGTTAGAAAAATTCAATTGTGCCCGTCCCGGGTATTGAAATCAGGACCTCTCGATCGGCAGCCGAACTTGCAATCGACATGACTAACGAGACAATTAAAATAACTATACCTTTTGCATCCATAAAAAAATTCTTACTTTTAAAATACTTTTTTTTTTTTATTATTGTAAGAGTCACGTGAGAGGAGACTTACTCGTATATTAACGTAATGTAATGTATTAATGTAACGTAACGTAATGTATTAATGTAATGCATGTTCCATAACGTTTTTCGAACGACTAGAAATATCGCATTGTAAATCAGTGCACTTTAATGATAAATTATTCTAATTGGACAAAATTTACTGATTCATTTCACGAGCACTGCATCATATATTCCGTCAGCTAAATGCATCATCAAAGAGTCTCCAGCTAATGCTTCAAATAAGAGGATTACACGACAGTAGAATGGTCACGTAGCCTAATAGAACGCAGTTCTTGTTACCGAATAATATCTACGTAAATCTGAACCTTACTGTCGTAACAATAACGTTCTTCTGAGAAAGACTGTATTTTCCAATTCGTACTCTTTTATATGACTGGTTTATTCACGCGTTCTATTTATGAATGGAAAGTACCAAGAATCTGCTTTTATGAACGATAAGTTGACATGCGTAGTTCGCAACTGTTTATACAGCAGTGAATTACGAGTATATTATCATTGGACTTTTTTATAGCTGTCTGAAAATTGTACAACAGACAATTTTATAATATTTAACACTACACGTTATGTTATTATTTCAATATGTATTAACAAAAAGGTTGTTTCATAATCATATCTTGCTGATCTGGGTACCAGACTAAAAAAAATGAGACAGCACAAATAAGGCACGGCAAACATAGTGTAGTGTTATTATAAATAAGACAGATAATAACTGCGGAAGCACTCAACCACATGAAGTTCTAACTTCATACGTCCAAATTATATCAATCAATCTACCTAAAAAAATTGCAATATAGTAGGTAATAGCGTTGGGTAAATCCTTTGGTGTCCCAGTTTTTTACATCTTTATTCCATTGAATAAATTTGAATTGAAGCACCATTGCGTGTTACCAACCGCAACCTTGGGACCAACGAACGCAAGGTATAATAGAAGACAATTACTATTCGCGAGGCTTAAATAAAGAAAACAGCGTAAATATAACGCACCGTCCACATGCAATATTACGATAAGTTGCACAGTGAAATGTCCTTTTTGTTTGTATAAACACGATGTTACATTGTTTCCGGCGAAATGATAACGGGGCACGTCGCAACCGGCCACCCTTTTAATGAAACGCATGACTACATTCATTAGGCAGAGGGCGCTGGCGTGCGGTTTTTTGTTTCCTACCCTCATTAATTGTACTTTAATGACAGATCGCGTAGCGGCGTACTGCCGCGCAGTAGGACATGTTGTTTTACAGCGGGATGATATTAATTTACCTGCATATTATGCGGGACAATGAATGGATGCAGGCGTTTTAACTAAAAGAGGGAAATATTTATGGACACGGAATATTGGTAAACCACACTAAAATTTATTGCGCATGCAAAATCATGACCTTATATTTGTGTTTATTGCGTTTTCTCTTAAAAAATACTTTGACGATTTCAATGAAGTATAATATAAATTCGGTTTTGATAAACTCATGGGCTTAATGTTTTAATGAAATATTATTATTTCGGTGTATTCTTTTTCATAACAAAAGCATTATTTTCTCGGGAACATCGTATACGCGGAGAGAGTGTTTAGGTTAACTTGTGTGAAACAATTCAGTATTATATATTTATAAATGTATTTGTCTTATTAATCGCTTATGTCAATTTGGAGCGAGCGATATTGGCCAGTAGGTATCTAATGAACGGTCCGCCACCTGTGTTCCGAATATTCAAAAGTGATATTTATTTACCCGCATATTACGCAATGTAATATATCTTATAAATAATTAACCTTATTTACATACTTAATAATTTCTATGTCATACTGCGTAATGCTGCGTTGTCCCTTCCAAGTGGTCTCTTCTAATCAGTGTTAATATTGAGAAAGAGCGTTGGTATAGGTTCATATTATTACTTTTGGCCTAAGAATATTGTTGTAGGTACTTTAAGACAATTCATACCAGCTGTATCATTTAATTCGTTGAGTCATTTTCGGGGCAATATTTATATGGTTAATGAACAAATGCGGGTAGTTTTACATAACGGGCATAAAATGCAAATAAGAGAGACAGGTAATATCGTGTTGAAACCTCCAAATGTATCATCAGTAGTTTTCAGAAACTTAGTGGTCATATGTCTAATTAATTGAAACTTAACATGTATGATATTGCTATGATCATGTAGCCTCTCGACGACATTTTGTATGTAGATTTAGAGTTCGAAAAATCGTGTTGTTCCAAATGGATATTTTGATGGATATTTTTAAATTTATTGAAGTGATATATTATCGTTTAAAATGATTGTTTCATTTTAATATGCAGCAGGTTTTCACATCCGATAGTTTTTTGTCAATTCCATTGAATTGAACTTAATAATGTGAGGCGGCATTTTGTGACATGATGTTTAACAACGGGCATATATTAACTTGCACGTAGCGCGGGAAGTTTTTGCGGTTATTTTAATTAAAAGCGTGAATGTTTTCGAACAAAATATGCTGTTCCCGTAAAATAATAAATTTCTTAATGCAATGAACACATCATTGACAAACCATTAATGTAAATTATATTATTTTCCTAAATTAATTTATAATGATCATATTTGCCTTTTCATTTATGGTAAAATAACAAGGTTAATATGTGTAAGATAATGTTCTCGATCTAGTTTAAAATGGAGTTCTCTATATACATAAATATACACCGAAGGAAAGGAAAATATTAAAACAAAATGCGTAATCTAATTTCAGCATTATCCCTGAGCAGCGGAAGACCCCGGAATAGGATTAATAGCTCTAAGCGTATCATTTCTGCTCGCACGCGGCGCTAAAAGAAAAATGTAATTAAAATGGCCGACACCTTTTTATTATTGTGGCCCCACGACAAGTACCGTACTTAATGAAACAAATTCATATCAGACAGCCGGTTGTAACGTGTATTTCCTGTTGAAAATTTTCACAGTTAATTGTAATGTAAGTTTGTTTTGCCACGTGTACACGATTTATTTTATTTCTCCTATAAGTAATTTATTAAATAAAATAAATTACTAGTATTTCAATATTTTTCCAACTTTTTTCACTTTTAATAGCTTGGATTATGGGTACTACTCCTCAGGGAAGGCTTATATTCAACAGTGACCTTCAATAGACCGATGATGCTAATTTAATAGTCTGAAGTTTTCTGCTTCATGCAATATAACACGGATGTCTCCACCGCGACCTCGCCTGCCATCGGCGGGAGCTCATGAAGGCGCAATTCGTATAGGTGAAAAACTAGCTGGACCATCCCGAATAAACACATACGTGAGACAAACCGGTACATATGTATATAATAATGTCTATAAACACTCACGAAACATTTAATACTAAAATATGTACTAATGTAATATGAGGCATTAAACGTAAATATAGTTGTATTATTATCATGTATGTACGTGTATTAAATCGTAACGAATCTCCAATATATTCTGTGAACATTATCAGCCATAAAATCCTATACAGTGAACTGATCCCTGTCACCATTAAATAAGGTTAACCTTTATGTATATTCGATGCCCGCAAGTATTGGAACAGTGTATCATTTTTAAGAGTCTCTCTGTTGCCTTCGGTGGGCTATAAGGGCTTGAGACAACGATCGACTTTTAATCGTAAAATTACTCTTGAATTTTGTTTCTTAGTTCATACTTACATATTGTTTAGATAGTAAATTTTTGAAGAACTTTACTATTTGAGTTATACATGTTTTAATATTTTATGTAACTTATTTAAACAATTTGAAACATTTTATTGATCTGTTTCCTTCTTTTCATTACAATTGATTGATTATACTACAATTATTTACTTAATTAAACAACTTTCTGACTATTAAATAACTTCATGACATAAGCTTGGAATAAGCAGTCTTGATAATAATATATGGCACCTCCATTCTCATGATCCATTGAAAGCGTTGTACACACAACACCACGCACATTTGGGTAAATATTTCTTGTTAATTACTACAAGTTCTTAATCCTTACAATCTGTGATAACCGGTTATTTGAGGTGCTCTCCGGAACATGGTTACTCTACTTGTCACTTTGGATGTGTATAATGCAAAATGTACGCAATGCAAAGATTATAAATATGTTCTTTTCTTTGAGTAAAATTGTCTAAATTGCGACTTAGTCCAAGAACCACGCAACGAATGCTATGTCAATTCTATGTGATGAAGTGTCGATTGTCTGCAGCCGTTCTTAGAAGTGTCGGGGTACAGTCGCGGGCAGTAGCGCGAATACAAATCGAATCGTTTGCATAATAACATCGACATTTATTCGTGATTCGGCCGAACGTCAACAGTTTTATTTTAATAACGATCGCCATTTGAATAGGGATGGGCTCCGTGGAATTGTCGTTTTATTTGTACATAGTATACGTATGTAGTAAACTTTATATGCTTACGTACTGTTAGAGAGAACAAAATACTCGTAGTATCGCATGTAGGTATTGCGGAAGACGAATTTTATAGTACCTATCTATTCGTAGAGTGTGGCATTGCGTGTATTGAAGAAATATATCTGTTTACGTATAGCGAGGTAAAAAAAAAATATTATTTTACGACGTACGCAACAATAGAATGTTCTTATTTAAGTGTAGCAGTTATTTTCATTGTACACGAAAGAGAGCACAGATAGCAAATAAACGGCATAGTCATCCAAAAACGCGTATACTTTAATAAGAGAAAAAAGGACAAATTATTGTTTTTGAAATATCATAACCTTCGAAGTAGGTAATTACGACCGCTATAAGGTTACGAATGATATGTACAGAAACGTACGAAACTAACAAAACGGAAATTCAGACAGCCGGCCCCCCGGGAGGCATTAGGGGTAACGAAGACAGCGGCGGGCCGTGAAATATGGATGTCGGATAAATTGCCTGTTATGATTTCAGGTGTGGAATCACTACTCCTTTATAAACTATGAAAACGAATTTTTTATTTCGATATGTTTTTTATTTCCACGTTAACGTTTGTTGACTTGTACCGGTATTTTTAACATAGAATATTTTAGGTCATTATACTTGTTCACTTGTGCGCATGTGCATATGTATGCATGTATGTATGTCGGTTACCGTGGAAAATAATCAAACCTCTTTGTTTTCTCGTATGTGTGTTTTTGAACCTCAAACTAGAAATTTTATTATAGAGAAACAACGAAGAGATAGAATTTAGTACTGATATATTTAAAGCGTTTTTTTACATATCACATGAAATTGAAGGAAAACCATATTATGAGCAATATTTTTTTATACTGGTAAGAAAATTAATTAGTTCAACCCCCGATATTTTTTTGAAAGAACAACTAAAGGTACACTTGTCAGTAAAATGTAATTATTATATTAACATTTTTTCAACTCGCACATACAAAAGAATTATTTTCTTATTAATTAAAAAAAAACGTAACGTAACTTCACGCCTGTAATCCCCGAAGAGGTAAGCAGAGGAATGCAGAACACTCCCACGTGTCACCGGTTACGTGTCTTATTAATTAATACTATTAAATTATACGATGCTTAAAAAGAAGCTTTACAAGATGCACTTGCCATAATTGTATTTATGGAGTGTTATCTCGGAAGGAGGCCAGGCAACGTGAAGCTACGCTTACATGAACGGGAACCTCGTGTGGGTTAACAATTACAAACATATTATTATAATTAACACGTGGTGCTCACAAACAAACTTAATCTCGTTCCTGTTCTCACATTCTATTCCACAGTGGAACGTAACTAGTGAAACGTGACGTGTACTACACCTATCTGCCTACCCCTTCATAGAAATACAGTCGTGAGGTTATTCAATTTCGTTGTTTGCTTATTCAAATGTGGAATACATGGAATATTAACGTGCATTTGTATAAATGGTTTAATGAAATCGATCGGAGGTATTACAAAAAAAACACGTTATGAAATTAAGTATCATTCAGATTTTTTATACATTGTGTTATTATTGAATATAAATTGAGTTGCTTACATTACATAAATAGTGAGCAATAATAAAGTTTAAATAAGGATCGCGTGTAATTTTTACGCGAATTTTAATTAAAATCGGCGGGTAGATAGGGGTGAGCGCCTACACTATCTATCTGAAGAACAAAGCGGCGGGTTATCTAAAACTTGGCAACCTTAGCACAAAGGCGCCCAGTGTGTTCATTGGTCGCATAGAAATTAGATGTTTTATTTCTTGGGATTAACATTGTTAAGTTTTGTACGTAAACTGTTGCGGTTCTATGTTTTTACTTCATCATCATTACCCGCCTAAGTCCACTACTGATTATTGTAGATGCATAAATCAGTAACAGATGCTTAGTCGGTAATCAATCGGTTATCAATCTATTCGCGAGTTGTTTTCGTAATTAGATATTACAATCACCAAAATGAAAAGAATTTTTAATGAAACATTTAAAGTAAACGTACATACGAGTAACTACTTATAAATTACCGTATCTTTCGCTTATTTCTAAGTTCTGCATTCGGTTTCATTCACTGCCAATGAATTAACTAATTACTTGTTAATTCCAAAAAAGAGATACTTATGCGTTTGCGTACAATTTGCAGCTATTCTCCTGCTCCAAATATCAGAAAAGTTTATGACATCTATAAACCTATACTAGATCGACCTTGAAAAATAATTATTCACGTGAATTTCAAAAAATGTATCTATGGTGGGAGAATATTCAACATTATAATGATGAGGAAGTAAAACAATTTAACTTCGGTGCTAATAATTTGTCGAGTCGCGGTTGATGCGAGCTCGTCTTTGCGAAGTTTTGATTGGTCGCAGTTACTAGAATGCGTAATGTGCGATACGAGGCATATTACGCTTTTTCTACTAGGTTTTCCTAAATAAGCAAACTTTGGCATATTAAAAAAGCATTATAATATAGAGCTTTTAATTTTTGCAGAGCTACGAATGTTATGTAGAGTTTGAGGGATGTATATGGGATTTGTAGTTATAATTAAAGTCAAAGTGACAATTTAAAATATAACATTGCAATAAATTGTAATATCAGACAGAAAGTTTCTTTTTAATTTTGACACTGGATTTGAGCGGGATAAATTGTACCTTAAGCTACTCGTTTATATATTATTTTACAATCTTAGGCTATACATTATTTCGTCACCTAAGGCTACATATTAGGCTTCAGCTAAAAGTATGAATTGAAATACGATGATAAGTGGAAACCGGTGGAAACAAGTAAAAACTTGATTTAGCGGAACTTTTCCATCAGTACATACATACATATCATCACGCCGGGTCAATTGCGGGGTAGGCAGAGAGCACCGAGTGCCAAATAGCTCTATCCTTACATACCTGCCGCGCCTCCTCCACATTCAT
>DWTO01004011.1:0-11963 GCA_018244755.1 Jemadia pseudognetus
ATGTACCACTGCACATACGAAGCGAGTAACAAAAATATCCAAAAACCCATACAAACACCATCCACAAACAGTTAAATCGCGAATAGTGTTAAGGTCTTAGTGTGAAATCATTTTTCTTTTCTTCTATGTAGCAATAACGAAGTTTTGTACGACGCCGGGAGGATTTCAGAAATTTGTTTTTAATGAGTTATCCAAAGAAAACGTTACTAAGGATAAAGTTTGACACAAATCCTTTGAAGGCTTCAAAGTTATGTCTATAGACCAGAAAGTTTAGGTCACGGCTTGAATTGCAAGTTAATTAACTATTACCAACGATCTTCGCACCTAAAATCTGCTTTGCTTGTGGTAGTCGGATATCTATGATTTGTGTATATTCATTGATTTTGGTAGATGTATGATTAATTAATATAAATTATAAGAGGTTTATCTTTACCTAATAAAAAGTGTGCTAATAAAATGATTACTACGTTATGACTAAATGAGTACGACCAGCAATACTATTTATTGAATCTTACCATTCTGAACGTTATATTGTAACGGAACGATACTAATATTTTTGTTAAATATGTTTGTACGTATACTACGTATGAATGAGATTTTTTTATTTCTGCAAGTAATTCTAAAAATTAAAATTTCATACGAAATGAAATATGCGATACAAAACGCTGGCTTTGAGTGGTTGCGCCAGAGGTGCTCCAAGACACAGCGGAATACTGAATAGACTTGAGAGAAGTAGAAACTAAAGTCTGTATAGACGGCATAGACAACGCCGCCACAGCTTAAGTAGGTACTAGGCGTCCACCTTCACGACATCTCTATAGAAATGTTTTGTTACAAAATTTGCGACACTATAAAAAAATATGATCATTTCGCTTTGTTCGCTCTAAACTTTACAAATCTTATTGTGACGTTTCATATTTGTGATTTAAAAATAGCAGTCCCACGCGGTCACCGCGGCCGACTCCGCTGAAGGAATTTGTTCCATCACCATCAATCAAGCGCGTAGCCCCTATAAGGGCACATCAATCAAGTGTACATACGGATCGATCCGAGAAACTTTCCGAAAAAGGTGTTTCTCTCCTTTTAGCGCGCGTGCTCTAGTTGACGCGACTTTGATAAATTATTTGCCTACGCAACGCTTCTGAGTTCGCTCACGTTTGTAATTCTTGTCGCGTATCTATTATTCATTTCCGTGATTTGTAAGACGATTCGAATGATAAATTGTTTCGTCGAATTACTATTATTATTCTGTTCGAATATTGTTCCTTTCATTCGATTGATACATTTTTGTGAACTTTTCCGTTTGTCGGAGGACACGTTTTATGATTTTGGCGCTGTTTTCTATCACAATGTTGTCAATGAAAATATTTATAACAGCATGACAAATGCCCGAAGGTAATTTAGAAACTACCAAATATACACAAAACACTGTTTCTTAACAGAAATAAAATGTACACATTTTTTAATGTTTATATACAATACAAAGATTATAAGAAAATAATTATAGGTAATTATAATTATTGTAGTTTATATATTTCAATATGTGAGTACAATTACATAACAAATAAATGCCTTTATACGTACACAACAACAAAAACCACGATAATTATTTTTACTATAGTCAAAAGTAAACATTTTGAAATTCCATTCGGAACAATAACTGCGTGTTGAAATTCTACTTAAACTTCAGTACTGTAAATAACTTAAAATAAAACTGGTTGAACCGCACTACTAGTGCGAACTAGATCCCAAGCCAGGCTCTGGACAGAAGCCTTCAAAACAAACGGATACAAGTGAAGATCTGTCGCCGCAGATCGGCGCATTAGCATCCAGTTTGCGGGTATTGAAGTAAAGCAGAGATTGTAAGTAAAAAAATGATTCAAAATGTACATAAAAAATACTAAAAAAATTAAGTGCACATATTATACAATGAATACTTTTCAGTATCTGTAGTCTTTTAGTACTGTGTTAATCTACTTAATAGCTTAAAGTTTAAGATATTGCTCCAGGGAAAACAACTGATTTTTAAAAATATTTTCAGTACGGAAAATATTACCGATGAAGGCGATTATACCGGATTATAGATTTTTAGGGTATTATATACATCCCACGGAGAAAAGGTTAGCTAATGTTTTATTTTTCTATGAATGAGAGTACAATTATTTAGGCATCCGGCTACATAGTGTTAAAACATGCGTGCGTGTGTGGACGCCTATATCAGCTTAGAGCTAAAGTGAAACGAAAATGCATATATGTATAAGTTGTCTTTGCAGAGTTAATTATCATTATTACGGTGTACATAGGTACATTTATGAAATGAGTATAGCATTATAGAATGCTATACTCATTTCATAAATATTTGAAAGATTTATAACAATAAATATTAGTTTGCATCGTACTAAGCTATGTTCGATTTCTGATTATGTAACAGTGTTTCTGTATAATAAAGTTTGTTGTTTTTTTGAGTACCTAAGTATTAATAATAGGTTTAAAGTTAGTAATATGATTAGTGCCGCCCGGTTAAGGTTAAAACAATATTAATCTTATTCATTTGTTATATTGCTATGTGACAGACAATAGTTATGTTCTAAACAAATGTTCTTTAAGACCAAGGTAATAATTACAATATCGTTCGAAAAAGTTAAATATCCAAAACAATTAATTTAAATAACGAGTGGGTCATACAACGGTCATGTTCTATAATATTTAACCAAAACAAATTGTCCCTTAAAATGCCCTCCAAATAAATGTGAGCTCGCTTAACTTCTTTTTAACATCCAATTACGTTAAAGCGTCCATGGCCAACACTTCTGCAAAGTTACCGGTAATTGCAATAGAAAATAATTCCTCGCGTTCCATTTATAAAAATTAATCACGTTACACATTTACTAAAGAGGTCGTTGCTTTTAACTTTAGTTTACTCGCTGACTTTTCAGGGATATATACATATATATGTATGTGCGCATGTGTGTGGCGGTCATTAAGCCCGGGTAAATGAAATGCCGCTTTGTGCTACTACCGTATTAACCGTTGGCAAAGAACCGCTTGCGTTTTTTTTACAATTTGGTATTTACTAAGAACTTTTTCCACGGCAATTTCAATTGAAAGTTTTGTTTTCGTCCAATGTTTCATAATAAATAGAATCGATTATTCCGTACTTACAATTCATTATTGCGAATGATGAAGTCGTTCTGCGGTCTCCGATAATATACCGACAGCATTCCTTGAATCATTTGTCACTTCTGTATATAAATAGATCTAACAATCCTGAAAAGTTATAACCATAAGTATTACAAATGTTAATGATTTTCTAACACTTCATAACATAGTAGCGAACTGCAAATATTTACTTCATTTCATTAAAAACTAAATGTATAAGGAAAAGTTTTTGACATAATACTCTATAAATAAATTCTAGGCAACATTACACTCACATTAACAAAACGAGTAAAGCAGTCATTTATATCCATACTTTTAATAGTAATTGAAGTTGATTAAGTAATTTAATCGATAAAATAAATTTCTTTACACATACGATTTTAACATCTATGTGAATATAATACAGCTAGTTTTTGTATAAAACGCTCTTGTAGTCTGTAGCAAGAACCGGAAACAACTAGTGGGAAATCGCGAAGCTACAGAAACACGTAATTCAATTGAAGTTAAATATTCAATAAACTATGAAGCGGATGGAAGTGCAATGGGCTTACTGTACAGACTTAAAAACATCGTCATTGTCTTTTGAAACTGATACTAGAACGTTAGTTCTAATAATACGAGTACAGATCCTTTGTCTCAAAAATACAATTTTATTGGCATTCTATATTTTTTCTCTTTATCTTAAACCATACACAATTATTTAAGTACTCAATTCTATAAAAGAACAAAATTTTGAAACCTGCTCTGCGTGCCGTCAGCACAAATTATGAAGTGAACAGAACAAAAATATTATTAGTCTCATATGCCAAATGTCACATGTGCCGAATTATTCACACTGCTGGAATCCATTTTAATTTGAATACAGCATTTTAATTGGATTCCTGGAATTCACATTCTATGGAATTCACATGAAATGTAGTGCGCAATAAACGACAGGGAAATACATGATAAAGAGTTATAATGACAAAACTTTCAAATACCACGCATTCATTTAACTACATACCGTAACAGAACACATAACTTTACAGTAACCCATAAACAATAAAAAATGATTAATATGAAAACAAAATACATTTACGACTGACTAAAATCACTAGGACATTATTTATATTAAGAATTATCATGTACGAATGCACATTATCCAGTTTTAAATACGAATAAAAAACAATGTAATTATTGGATAATTTTTACGTTCACTGTCTTCCGAAGTAATACAGAGTTTTATCATTTATAGCTTATAATTCATGTTTTATAAGTAGGTGGTTATATATTTATACGTTTATAATTAATAACAATGGTATAGATAACACACGCTCAGTGGCGTCTAAGATTATACAGATCAGTAGTTATATTAACTCGATTTTACCTTGACCTTTCTAAAGGTTCGCTAAGCACTCTTCACAAACTTTGGCCTTTGGGTAGCTTTTGGGTCGATAATAGGGTAAGCTTTCTAACCGTGTTTCTACCATTGCATATACGATATCGTGAATTCCTATTATTAGCATATAATAAAGCACTTTTAATTGTTTGCAATATGCTATTATTATTATGTAAGATATGATTCAGTACTGCAAAAACTCGATACTTTTATTTCGCTGTTTATAGCATTTATTATTCACTATTTATAAGCTCTTTATTAATCATAAAATAATAAAATCTGTTGCAAAGTAAAGATAACATTTATCCAGTGACCATGTTGCCAAAGGGAAGATATTTCCCAAAGGGAGATAGCGCCGGACCTATGGCAAGACTTTATGACGCCATATAATTATATGTCGGTTTCGCGATTAGGGCCTAACATTATCGTATAATGATTTTATTTCTGTTGCTCGCTCGTTATTTCTCGTTATTTCTCGTTATTTTTATTACTATCAGTTTATTTTTACATACATACTCTTTTACCAATATAAGGAATTGGGTGGTTGAATAAAATTGTATTTATCATTAACGGTCGATTTTTCATAATTGGGATCTATAGCAGTTTATAGATAGGCGCTTCCGCCTGTATTCTGATAGTTTTCTTATATTAAAACATTTATGAAAATATCATTGACGTCATTTATTACATTAAAGAATTTCCAAGGATTTTCAAGTTTACGTTTAGGCTTCCGTTTAGGTAACAGGAACGATACACAACAGGAGAATAAAAGCGTTACTTTAGGCAAAATTTGTCGAACTCGTACCGAAATTTTTTTATTTGAAGTAAATACGCGCTGAAGAGTTCGTTGTATATTCGTTCCGATACAAAGACTAACTGCGTAGCGCCGCAAGCGATCACCGGTACTTTATTCCGGTACCGGTACTTTGTAAAGATATCACTCGAAGCATGAATTAACATTAACATATTTTTCAAAACAATTACTTATTACCATCCTTGAACATTTAAGATTATTTTGTATGTTTTAAGATCAATTAATAGACACGTTACATCCTAGCCTACGGTGACCAAACTTCGTAATTATTTTGCTACTGTATCCGGCTCTTATGTGGCTGATCTACCCACCTTATTTTATGTGTGAACGTACGTCTATAAAGACCACACGTGAGGGTACCATTAACATAGTGGTAGTTAATGGCGGAAAGTGGTTTAACTTTTAGCTCATCTCTTCTCTAGATCGAGTATGCGCCTTCTTTCAGTTTCGGTTGAAATAATCTAATGCAAACATCATCAACATCTGAAAATTCCAGAAGAGGTTCAATTTGTTAGTTATTTATGCAAAAAAAATTAACTTCAATCCTATAATCCCCGAAGAGTTAGGCAAATGTATGTGGTACACTCCCACGTTTCATCAGTTACGTTTACGTCCCACTATGAATTAGGTGGTGACCCTATTCCAAACACCACTCACATATCCGGACTCCGCGCTACTGCTATAAAATCTAAGTCAGAATAATCTAATAATGCCTGAGTCGGGATTTGAAGATTAAAGCAAATATGTCATAAATAAAGCTATAATAAAACATCGCCAACTCTTATATCAAATGGGATCAAATTGTTTTAACAAAAAAAATATCAAAAAAGAACAATATTACGGACTCTTTTTGTTATCTCGTTAACTTTATTTCATAATTTTCTTAATTTACACGGGTCGGTTGTTCTTTCTTCGTAATTAAAAACAAATTCTCTTAATTAGCAAATAAGAAATTATTAACAAGGCCGTCACGACCTGGAAAGAGAAAAAAATACAAATGACTCGACGCCGTCAAACATTATTTAGGTTGACAAAGTAACTTCAGTCCTTACAAATATAGTATCCCAGGGCTTGGGGCTGCCATACTAGAGGTATATTCCGTATATAGTTTTGTTTTGACAAATAGCAACAAGCAAATAATTAATGTTTAAAGACATTATGTGCACTCTATAAAAAAATTGTGCCCTTAAATTATTTATTTATCGCTCAGTACATTCACGCCTTATCATTAATCCATTAAACTATGTATAATATTGTTTCCAACGAAACTAAAATACTGCTTCTTCTATTTTATATACTGTTTTCGTAATATATCTCACCTCATTGTTTGTTTGAGTTTGTTTATCTGTGTGTACAAAATGCTATCTCTCTGTTACATCCAAGACTAGACAAACTAGACAAACAACGGTACATAAGAAGATGTAACAGTAGTAAGTAGAAATATACTGAATTCTCAAGCGAAAAGTTAAATATCAGTATATTTAGTTCATACTTTAACATAGCAAATAGCAGGAGGGACTCTAGGGAATGACCGCACTAATAAGTTTCTTATCCGAGCAGTGACCGGTCACACTGTCATGCCGATACTCGAAGAGAAAAAACTACGAAACTTGGATACGTTTAAGATAAAAATAATAAGCCTTATCTTTCAGTGAAATTTTTTGCTCTAAAATTACGAATATTATTCAAATTTAGAACTTAGAATATTGTTCGAATTTAGAACTTAGAATGTTGTTCGAATTTAGAACTTAGAATGTTGTTCGAATTTAGAACTTAGAATATTATTCAACCATGTAATAAATGTTGGTAGAGTCTAATTAAGATTATTCCCTTCCAGGTGAGAGGGATTCGCTTTTTTTATATCTCATATTAAATTTTCATTCGCTCATATTAATGTTTCCTAT
This sequence comes from Jemadia pseudognetus, assembly GCA_018244755.1. Classification (NCBI taxonomy): domain Eukaryota; kingdom Metazoa; phylum Arthropoda; class Insecta; order Lepidoptera; family Hesperiidae; genus Jemadia; species Jemadia pseudognetus. The sequence goes on from DWTO01004011.1 coordinate 7,256, forward strand.
TTTCTCATAAGGAATAGGGTTTTTTACTGAATTATCCTAAATGTGCAGAAAATATTCACTTGGTAAAATCGTCCTACGTACCTACATTGTATCGAAACTGAAGCAAAATCTACAGGCAAGAGTCAAATCGAAGTCGCCGATGCTCTTTTGTTTTCGTTTGTTTGCAAAATGCGAGGCTGGAAAAATGGACGAGTCGCAGGTCACGAGCGGCGAAGTGCAGACCGTTGTATACCGTTAACTTGAATGATTTCACTGCGGTTTGTACCATAATATTTTTCTTTTGTCCCTTTATTTACTCCCTTAACAATTTTCAGTTGCCAGTTTTTTTGTTATAAGAATTCCTATCGTAAATAAGGGAGGGAAGTCACACAATAACTTTAAAGGCGGTCGCTTAATAATAAAAAGAAGATGAACTGCCGTGAGTGACATTATTGTATTCAATTTGTTTTGGTTCATTATTCGGTTAGTTTGATGGTTCAACACAGGTATTTACCTCATTCATAGACGTATTACGAAGTTAACTATAACTTTCTGACTCTCTTGAATCGCGTCTACATGTACAATGTTTGAGCGCTAGTCTTGGATGAGAGGGATTTCTTTCTTTATTGGGCGTGAGCGAGCTTAATGTCCCGTGGCGCATGCGAGCGCTGTAGATGGAGTGAAAGCTTTTGTAAATTATGTTTGGCTCTTATAACAGTTATGAGTAAGTGGCCTACTTACATAAGTGAGTCTGGTTACGTAATTTTGTATATTAAACAAGGTCAATATCCAACCAAAACAAACACTAAGGTTTTTGTGGCATGTAACATAAGGACGTAGAGTGACAATCGATTAGGCCACAATCATAATGTTTTTCAACTTACACAATACCTTCTTTACGAATACTCGTAGACAATAGTCGTTTCGTAAATAATGGTTCGCTTCAGGTCGCTTTTGTTCCCACATCTCTCTATTTTCAATCTAGTAGTATTGCTCGGCGAAGTGGGATGAAGATCTCTTTAAAAGCGAACGTCTTGAACGATTTCTACTCGCTCTCGACTTCGATACAACTGGGGCAAGTTTCGCATGGATGGGGTTACCAAAGATTCGCATTTGAGGGGGCTCGGCGATTTCTGTTTGCAATGTACAATACTTTTATTGTTTTTCCCATTGTTGTGTATATACAATAACACTGCTGTTAGCTATGACTTGAATAACAATTGAAAAACTTACTCCGTACGAATTTAAATCAACGTATAATATGCACACTACGTAGGTACTACGTGTATTACGTACAAGTAACGTTTAAAATTAGCAATCACGATTAGGTTGTTCTAAGATAAAAACCGTAATCAATTTACATAGGAATTATTAGCAATAATATTTAAAAACTGAACTTCTTAACATCTAATTTTGCGGTATGACGATAAAAATGAAATCGTTGAATACATTTATTTTACAGCTTTTGTTCTTTAAAAATTATAAAGCCATGCTATTGTTCTTTATGTGTGTGTATGTGATATACGCAACATTTAGATGTCTGTGTATGCTAGCCTTCAGTTGTTAGTACATATATTATACGGAGAACATTCTGGTAATACAAGACATGTTTAATTAACCTTTGAATTCTAACCACAGAACCGCAGACTCTATGCGCACTCTGCTACGAATGTACCTAGCGTATGTATACACCTACACATCTTTAAATACATATATTCATAAATACAAGGTACGTTCCACTTGGATTGTAGATCTACAGGTATAGCCAATATCCACAATTTCCAGCGACTGTATCGATATAAATATGGACGTCCAATGTTGACAAAAGCTACAATATTTCTCTTTCGCGTTTACACAACACGTAGGAATAGATACAATACAAATAAAAAACATAGCGATTCCGATCGGATCACGAAGTGCATCTGTCAATGTTTTCAGCAAATACTTGTTTGTACGAGTGTATTTGTAGGCGTTTTGTGATCACGAGTGTGGATTTTTCACGGTTCGCGGAAAAGACACTTGATATTATACATTTTTATAAGCAAACCAACAAGAAAAATCGCCAAATACCGGGCACGAAAATTTTACCGAAATAGTGACAAACCAGGAGATTGAACCCAGGACTATGCGATCAGCCCTCGCACTTCCGACCATTCGACAAACAACGCTGTCAAATTTGTCTAAATTTCAATGAAACATTATTATACATAATAATATGTTATGATGTAATGTTATAAATATTTTTGTTTCTTCAACCAGCACTGGCGCCAGCCGGCTTATTATACAAATCATGTTGTTTTTATCATAAGGCAAAGTAAATCAGGTTAAAAGATTATGGCTTATGCAAAGTACAAGCAAAGGGGACGTGGAAAATGCGAACGGAATTTATGAGTTTGCTGAGATGTGGGTATTCGTAGATATGCAGAAGAGTTATTGCTTGCAGCGGAGAAAATGTAACGATTTTGTTACTTATGTGTACTTCCGCGAATATACACTTTTCTAACGTACCTACATTATAATTATTACAAGTTGTTCTCAGTGGTAAGTTGTGAAATATTATCCTCTAGTACTGCTGTCCGTACATATGGTTAAAAAACGATAACTCATATTTCAGTTCCGAACTTTCTCTGCACTGTACGAGTATCAGCTCATTAAAAAGTTGAAAATTTCAAATCAAACTAAACGTACTGAGTAATTATTTTTAAAACGAAATCCTCTTATATTATCAATGAAATCAATTACGCATAATTTAAATTACCATAAAAAAATACTATAAAACTATAAAACCGATAGAGTTATAATCAATCCGAGCTATTTTACTATAAGCCATATAAATGCGACAATAACAAAATTATAATGTCACTTAACAAAAAAGCGATCTGTTTCTTTGATACTCTCCTTTTATTAGTTTTTGGTCGTTCTTTATTCGAATTTATATTTAATAATGTTACGTTACAATACCTAAATTCAATAAAAAATTACATAACATACGTAATATCCCACCTGTATTGCCCTGTAACGGTAGACAAAAATACTCTCACTATCATTTAATTGTTATAATTTGTCATTTAAAATGACTTTATTATATATGTCTGTGCCCACGTGCCTAACACAATAGAACGAACAATGCATGACCCTATACGGAAGAAATTAGGATATGTTACTTCGTCCTTTTGTCCTGTCGTTCGTTAGTTACTTTGTTCATTCGTTCTTTCATGTATCAATCAATTAGTATTCATTTACGTATTAACTTACATGTAAAGTTTGAAACAATGTTACAATATTAAAAAAAACACTTGCCATGAAGACATTAACTGGCGGAACTAAAGCAGTAACCAGTTTCGTTCGCCCACTGGATGCCAGCCAAAGACTTGCACTTACTACTGCGTTATAGCCCACAATTTACAGAATATTTCATAATTTTGGGTTAATTGTTATTAATGCAGTAAACCAATACTGAATCGCCATGGTTCTAATACATACATGTATGTATATGATAAAATAATTATGGGTTGCAACTCTGTTTTCGTCCTCCTCTGGGGCATATACATATTTCTCCTATAACTTGATAAAGACTAAGGCTTAATCAACCACGCAGTTACAGTCCGAATTAGCGGCAGTCCCAGTTAATAGCTGAATCGTTAGCCGGATGCCTTTAAACTACCTTAAGATCCATCGACGAGATTTAACGAGTGTTATCTAACTATAACAACTTGAACCGATTACTTAACGAGCCATCCAAAGCACGGAAACATAGGGGAAAATTTGCCACTACCGATCCCTGGGTGTGGCTTAATCTACACTAATATCGTTTCAATTTGTAATGTCCGAATGTACTTTTGGACTGAATAGGCAACTGAGAACTATCCCAAGAATTGCTATTTAGTAAGTACTATAAAATTTAATCTAATCATACAGGAGGAAAGGTTATAATCTTAACATAGCATTAACTAAATCTCCACCAAGAAAATATTCGTGCTAAGAAATGGAAGTTGTTTGATTCTCAAAAGAGAGTAAGCATCACGATCAAGAAGAGATGTTTTTCCTTGAACACGAAATTATTCGGACTACCTAAAGGCAAAAGAAACAAAGTTCCGATAAAATATGTACGCTATCACAGTATTCAAAGGAGGAAAACCATAAACGAATCATTATTCCTGTCACGATAATTGCTCCCTGGAGATATGTGTATTTCCAGATGTCATTATTCACTGCCGTAACTGGAAGATGACAAAAAAGACGTATTTTTTATAATACATAGTAACGCGACACCAAATGAGCATCAACGTTATAAAGCACCTGTTGTCGTTGAAATATTGTATATTGTGGATTCTAGTGGTTTTCACAACTACACCGCAGGGTGGCAAGATGGTAGAGCTGTGCCTAATTTAATAACGGGAAAGAGTAGGACTAGTTTCAAATCTGAGCTGAAAATCTTCAACTTGAAAATGTTAGATCAACCCAAGAAGAAACTATTTAAAAGCACTGAATTTGCTATATTCCTGCTTTCGTATTGCTTTTGCTTAGTTTCCAATTCAAACTCTCAGCTGAATAATTTTACGGAGACCTTTAAATATGTGCCAAGTTTATTCGAGAAATGTGGCAAGTTAGTTGAAGTCTGGTGAAGTAACGTGAGAATTTGAAAGGATTGTATAATTGACTGCCTCGTTGGTCTAGTTGGTTGCAAGTGCGACTGACGATCGGGAGGTCCCGGGTTCGATTCCCGGGT
>DWTO01004012.1:0-11963 GCA_018244755.1 Jemadia pseudognetus
TAAACGTAACTGGTGAAACGTGGGAGTGTACTACACTACTCTGCCTACCTCTTCGGGGATTACAGGCGTGATGTTACACTTACTGTGATTATTGTTTAATGACCTGTTATACTGATATTCCGTTATCAGACACTCACACGTTACTCAAATACTTGAAGCGTTTGCTACTCTAGGCTCGTGAACAATTTATAGACATACCTACATAATATTATGTACCTAACTGCCTATGTAACTGACTGCCTCATTTGTCGTGTTCGTTGCAAGCGCCATTGCCAATCGGGTGGTCCTGGGTTAAAATCCCAGGTCGGGCACTACTAGATTTTTCTAATATAGATTTTCTACTTTTGGCTCGGAGTTTGGAAATGTGCCCGGGTATGGCAATAGGCTCACTACACACTCCATAGTCGGATGTAAACGGAACTGGTGAAACGTGAGAGTATACTACAGTCCTCTGCCTACCTCTTCGGGGATTACCGATGTCTGGTCTGGTCTGGTCGTAGGTTAATCTAGTAGGAGTTTGGATTATCAATTTTGCATAAACCGGTGTCCAGATTTACAATAGTCTCATAGCCCTTAGTTAGTTACTGTATTTAACATTCCACGTTTGAAATTAAATACTTCATTTAGTTGCTATCAGAAAATTAGAATAATTATTGTAAATCGGTTTTATAAGAATTAATATACAATTAGGTAAATGCCCAAAAACTCTGATAATGATTTACGGTAACATTTGTAAAGGCGAGGATAAGTCTATAATATATATAGGATAAGTCTATAATATATATATAGGATAAGATAAAGAATGAAATGAATTTGAAATACGCATAGCATTCTGTCACCGAAACAAGCGGTGAATAATTTTCTCTTTGCCTATCAAGTAAGGGTCCTTGTGTGAATATATAATTATTGCAGTTGAAAGTGACAACATATGATAAAATCACTATATTATGTGAATTCACAGTTGCTAACAGAAAGGTGGGATGTAGTGCGCGAGTAATTGGTAACAGCGGGTAGGAGCTAATCCGGGTGCAGTGTAGCGATCATCTCATGTGTGCGGGCTATTGTTGAGGTTTAATCAATTAATTTTATCGTGCCACTGGTAATGACGATGACGCGCTTCGGTGCCTCCAATAAGGATCAGCGTGTGTTCGGAACGCGCGGTAACTCTTCATATTAGGTTTTGACGCCGTTAATATTAACTTGTGACAATTTTGCTCCGTAACATAGAAATCTTCGAAATTCATTTTCTAACTCTTCATTGGTTTACTTTCGGTGTTATGTGCATTGTAATATAGGTACGTTTAACGTTTTGTATTATTTTATGCGACTTTGATCGGTTTTGCGAGATATTTATTTGTGTATTTAATCTTGTTAGAATAATAATCTTATTCGACAATACCACTGAATTGATCAATGTATTGGTTGTGTATTTGAAAGCTACGAGTACTTTAGGTAGGCAAACCAAAGCACAAAAATACTAATTGTTTTCATATAAATATATAGGCTATACGTCTGAGTACCTGTCTGAGTCTGAGTACAAAATTCTGAACATGGGACAATAATAGAATGATATGAATATGTCATTATATACCGGTTTTTCTCATATATGTTTTACCTTGGTTGGTTCCGAAACCACTGAGTTAAGTCGGTAGGTAGATATTTAATCATGTAAGGATAGGTCCTCGAATGGGAAAACGTTTTTATACTAAAAATATAGAAACTACCTAACGATTTTTGAAAAATTTTATTCATAAACATCTAAATCATTAATGGAAACATTGCATTTGTAGGAACAAAGCGGTACCATCAAACTGCTCCAAACAATATCCTCCCAATACCATCCTAATCCCACTTAAGACGTATCCACGCAACAATGAGCAGTTTGCCCCACCAGCGACACAATGAACAACGAACATGAAAGAAATACGTGGGACTTTAATGAAACAGTTGATTACAATGCGGATTATCCGGAACCTTGCAGTGTGGACTACCACAGGAGTACAGGGCTTGGCGTACTGAACGCAGAGGATCCCACTAAACACGGTAAAAGAGAAACTGTAGCCAGCGTGTCAGCGATAGACGTTAAGGAAGTTTTTATTCAGTATGTATATGTATCAGTACGTAAACGATTAATTGTGAATAATGTAAAGATAATTTTGGAAATCAAAATAGATGATATGACTGTTGCTTGTTTATTGATTATACCTATATGTTTGTACACATAGAGTATTTTAGAAACATCGAACTATTTTAAAGACTTCAATTTTATTTTTCATATTTATGAAATCGATTAATAAAGCGAAATTTTATTACAATTACCTACACAAAAAATCAAAGCACCTACATATTTTGTCGGTATGTTATTATTAAAGTTGTGTTTGTGTAAATGAACAATAACTATTCCTTCTTGAGGTCATTGATGAACTCTCTTTTAAGTTTCATCAAAATGTACTTAGCAAATTTGTTAGCCGTGTCAGAGACAGAGATCTCGTATTTCGGAAAATTGCTCATTATTTACCTCTTATTGGGTCCTCGCGTGAAGTGTGACATGAGCATAAGCCAATTGTCGGGCTTTCCGGCTTAAGGTGAAAAGGTATGAATGAAGATTACAAAATAATGAAGCCACATTGTCGATTAATAGATGAGTAATTCGAATTGAATCGGACTAAAGGCGCATTTAATCCAACTCAATGGAGCACTTTACAGATGGAACTTCATAATGGTGATTAGTTTTGTGGCGTTTGTGGAATGTTCAATGCTCCGCGCCACAGAAACTGGGTTAACTGGTTTTATTGCGATTATTGGACATTCCATCAATATTTAACACTTCCAGCTGTTATCACCTATAAAACTTAATTATAGGGAATTATAAATTATTTTTTAATTAGTTAAATTTTTACTTTATAGATGTAACGAAGGACATCAGACGTATAAACCTTCAACGCCAAGGGTGTTGGGTTCCAGTCCTGGTAAACCATTCTGATATTAACAATATACGTTCTTAAAATTAAATGTCACTTACTATAATATATATAATATAATTTGTTATTCAGAAAATACAACGATATTTCATTGAATATCTGTACCAATATAACAAACGAGAAATTATGTAACAATAGAATGTAATAATATGATATGAATGAATCCGTTTAACAATACAAGGATTACTGGACGACTGACGGTCCTTCCAAATCTCAAACTATCAATGAAACTTCAGATGATAATAACTTGGCGGCAGTTAAAAAGGAACTTACAGTTACTAATTCCGCTGTTGTAAATATTTGTGAATGATTCTGAGCCACTACTGCACAGGATTAAACAAGAATCTGTGTTTCTGAGTATTGAAGATAAGGTGTGTTTGAAGGAAGTGTTCATATCGAATAATAGAGTCTAAAGTAATACAATTCTGGAGTGATTCTTCGACGAATCATTGTTCACTTCGTTTGTTATTCAGTTCATGAATATACTAAGAATATACTTAGTAGAATAGAACTTTTGCTAAGTTAACTTAAACGGAATCCAAAAGTTTGTACGAGTTATTGCCGAAAACACTACGCTCTATGGCGACTTGTAACCCTTAAGAAGAAAATCGGAACCCTTCATCCCCAATTGGTGCTTTAGTCTATGAAGGCCTAAAATTATTATGATTTACAGATAAGTATAAGGTAACACAGAAGATAAAGATTAAATGTTCAATCACTTTACCTGAATAGGTAGGTAGTATAGGTAGGTAGGTAGGTATAGGTAGGTATCACTGTAGGTCAAAGATGAAAAACATAGACTAAATAAAAAATATACATATATAAGTTTTAGCCAATGACTGAAGATCAATACCTAGTAAATCTCTTAATCACTTTCATTGATCGTCTCATTCTTTTGGTCGAAATATAAAAATATAATTGTTCATTCTTCTGTCTCTTACTCTCAATATTTAAGCTATCCCCATATCGTATCTAAATCAAAGACAACATGTAATATTCAACGTTCCTTTTTATAACATAATACAAAATAGCACAGATTGAAAATCTACGAATACTTAAGAGCACCACACCTTTAATTCATACTCGTAAAGTACGCTCAATCCCACGTTTATTAAGAATTTCATTGTCAAAATCATAATGAAATATCGTTTTACATTTGGAGGCAATTGTACGTTTACAAGGCTTACAAAGATGACCACTACCTTAACCACCTTTCCTGCCTTCTGGACATCTCAATTGTGCAAATTTGACCGGATGCATCAATCCTTCACTATAATATCTTGAATGTCATTCATCATCCACATGTCGTTTCTTGTTCACCCGAAATAATTCTTATTTCTTAAGCCGTAGGTCTGATAGTTCCTTAAAGTGTTTGCAATGTTGGGCGACTATTAAACGTAATTGGAGTTTCCAAACAATAAAATATATTGATTGTATGCGACAATTCGCTATAAAGTGTCTTATGAAACCGATACAGTGTGAATGGAGGCCGGATGTGACGTGGTGAGCTTGTGTTGCGTTTGTTTAGAACATGGAAGCAACTATGAAAGCATGTGGAGACAGCTTCGGATTGCAATAAATCTTAAGATGGGTGGAACACGGAAAATTGTGGAGACGATGTTAATTTTTTATTCTGTGTATGGTTTTTACTATGTGATTATCGATAAATATTAAAAAACATTTGCATGAATAATGTGTCCAAGATGATTTTAATTTACAATGTACATAAGCCAAATAAAGTTTTAGAGGAAAATTGTAATTATAAGTTAGACGATTAATGGATTAACATAACCACAATAGATTTTGCGGCAAAGTGTGGGTAGTGCAAAATTCCAAATTAGTAAATGAAGTATAGATTACTCATCATAAATTGCAATATTAGTAATATTTCTCTACGATTTTTTCTTCTGGAAGCAATGGAAAAAGCACGGAAGACGTTTATAATTTCATAATATTAAAATGTTTCGCATCGATCCCGATACAATGCACGTGAACAATTCGACAATGGGTGTAGCTAACAATGACACCATGGCAAACATACGAGAATGCGACATTCACAGGACTAAAATAACCTAAGTGGCGATTAAACCTCATTTTCAACCTTGTCGCTTTTTATTACGGTTTAATGCAGACTGGACTAGGGAAATAGGATATTTCGTAGCTGACTGATGCAATTGTTAGTTAGCAAAGTACCATTGTTGCAAATAAAAGAAAAGCTAAGGATGGGCATTGTCGCCCATTGTGGCGGGTGTGTGAGGACAATGGTGCGATTACGTTTAGAAATTTTTGGACAATTTCGGGCTTTTTGCAACGGGTTGCACCTTGATTCCACTGGGGCGTATTCTGCTTAGTGGGATTTGAAAATTTTTATATAAACAGAAATTATAATCTTGTAATGAATAATCAATTAAAAATGAAGTAACCAATGTTGACTGCCTCGCGTTGGTCGTGTTGGTTGGAAGCGCGATTACCGATCGAGACGTCCTGGGTTCAAATCCTGGGTCGGACACAATTGGATTTTTTAACTTACATTTTGTAGTAGTAGCTCGGAGTCTGGATATATGGCAATAGAGTCACTACCTATTCCATAGTGGGACATAAACATATCTGGTGAAATATGAGAGGGCACTACAATTCTCTGCCTACCTCTTCAGGGACTACAGGCGTGATATTTTGTGTTTTTTTATTAACTGAAATAAAAATTATATAAATATCTTAGGACACCTCCATACACGACCGATTGATCAGAAAATAGTTTCTGTGTTACGGAAACCTGATGTCTGATAAAATCCGTGTAAATATATTTTACTTTTATTTTCTCGCAATCATGACATACGGTCTCATTCGAAATATTAAAAATTTTGTTTCATAAAATTCGTTCCAAATCCGGCCCTGTCTTAATGAGTACTAGCAACAGGATGGTACATTTTCAGAATCGAACCACCACGTCGACAGTGGCACAACGGAGGCAGACATGCGCTAAATGCGGGCCCCCGGGGGTCGCTCCGCCGCTGGACAATGGACACGTATCGAGACAATCGGAAACTACATCCCGAAGGTTTTTGCCCGTCGTTGTTTTTGAGTGTCGTGAAAGCATCTCCATTGTGGATGGCGACTCTATAGCTCTGCCAATCTGGGGATCAATGAACTTTCGCCAATGCGGAAGAACTAGTGAATTGTACGAGTTTGAAAGAAGCTTTACGTTGAGTAGAGCTTGTCAGAGAGTATACAATTATCAACCTTTTAAACATATCGCGGTATTGCAAGAGATATTACTGCCAAAAGTACGATTAAGTTTTAATCATTTCATTCAAAGATCATAAATCATTAGAGTAAAAATAATTATTGTGTGATTGAAATAGTTTTGTATAATTACATATTCAATTTCTTTATTGTAAAGGCAGTATACAACTCATTAAAGTATAGGTACATTTGTACCAAAAAAAACTCCGTACAGTATGTACCTACATACGTACGTAGGTATTGAATATTGTTCAAAATTGCTTTTTTTTCTTTTTACCGCGCATATCAATTATCGTTCTTCTAAACCGATCTTCTTTTCATTCGGTCGTTCAATAACGCGTTAACACCAATTGAACAATTCTCTAGAAAACATTGTATCGCATTGTTTGACGAAAATGCGTTATATAAGCCAGGGAGCCATATGCACGGCTTCAGGGCTCACAGACGTTGTGGCTTAAGTTATGAGAGATGGGTGGTGCAAGTTAAAATATTCATATAATAGTTCCTACTGAATAAAAGTAGCCTATAACGACTTCCAGCTGGGCGTAGTGTCGAAATACGCAAAATGGCCGGTAGCGGTTGTCATCCGAGAACTGAAGATCGATCTCAGTGGCATGCTATTGATAGAAAAGAGTTGATGATAATAATTTCCTGCTAAATGTGCCTTCGTGCACTTTCGATGTACATATTGCTTATTGCTGTATTAGTATCTGTGACTTCAAGAATTTCGAAAAGCTTTCCGAGTCTTTTTCGACATTTTTAAATAATTGAAATGTTGCCTATGTAACATTACAAGAACAAACTGTTTAGTAAACAGGAGCTTTTATGAAACTTAAAGGATTTGGAAACAAAAATAATGGTTATCAATGATTTATCTTCAAATTTTATGGTTTTCTAAGATTTGTTTAAAAATTTTATTACTCAGTTATTATGGTAGGTATGCATAGTAGGTATACCAACCCTTTGAGTGATCTCTTACAATTATTGTAATAATAATAACTTGGGACAACTTCCCACATGCCCTTCTGTTCCCAAATAAGGTACAGTATATGCAACGATAATCAGACAACTGGAAATTACTTAGATATTTGAATACATATTAAAATACATATTTATCTATAGATAATAAGGTTGACTGTAATGGCTGTGTAAACTGAAAGTTCAAAGCGTTGATTTTATCCATATGTGAGTTAATATCGCTCCCGCCTCCGCTTCTAATGTGGTACATCAGTACCGGCTAATAATAGGTGCAATTTGCGTATGTAATGAACAATAAGACATTTGTCTGTATTTGTGGCGCCATATGTTTTCTTTGTGCGTTTAATTTTCCCTGCGGGCGATTTTCTCTTTGTTCTGCTGATCCCGAATATATTGTTGCTCTACCACCATTTTATTCGTTGGATTATTGCTTTTTCATAAAGATTTTTATTTTTACATAGCCATGAAAACTAGTTTTTTAAATTATTCTCTACTACAAACCCCTACTACTGTTCACAACTTTTGGAGCTTCCGCCGTATTCCTGCAGTACTGTGATCAATATAGCTTTAATAATCTAATTAGGAACTTGTACTATTTAGACTAATTGACAGCAGGTCCTATTCAGGGTCGGTTGTAGACATCTATGAGCGGCACGGGCTATTGTTACTACGAAAGCTGCTCGCCCTTTCACTACTTTCTTCGCCAAAAAATATTTATGTTAATTAATTATTCAAATTATTATTGATAGCTTTATCACGAATCTTAAAACAATTATACACAAATAGATGAGCTTATGAAAAATAAATAATGATTCTTTCTCGTTTTACCAACGTTATAATTATTTACGACAGTCGATTTCAAAGAACTATCGTAAAAGTGATAAGAGCGGCCGTCGCGCTCGTTTTCCGCGACCTCACCGCGGGCTTAGTGTATAAATTACGCGCAAATGGCCCTCGCCGTGCGCTAATCCTGATTTACTGAGCTACCTGCGCCTTCCACGCACTCCGGCCAAGTATCCGGCGCGCATGTGTACCTACACTGGCACTAGGAACAAATAGTAAGAAGCTATAAAAACGCATATGATCGATGTTGGATATTCTCGTGCTTGTCGCTTTTTTAACTATCTACCGAACTGTTGGTAGTCTTCAACATTATAATACAATCATGACGGGTTGCTCACGAGATAGGCAGACGGCAAATATCTCTACTCTTACGGACCTGCGTTGCTTCTGCTACATTCGTAGTTTTTTTATATATACGTCTGTGATGATTCGTAGTTTAGAAAGAATTAAGCAAGCATTATGAATATTAAATGCAATACTTTGTTTTAGATTTGTTCCGTTATTACACAGTTGCTCTATAGTCATTTCTTAGTATTGAATTGAAACTGAGAAATACATTACTTTCAAACATATTAAATCTTTAATGCGAAATGAAGTCACAACAATACACTAACAACTAATTACTAGAATTGCTTAATATGTTAACTTTAAACCCAATTTGTTGATTAATTACATAACATCATGCCTGTAATCCCCGAGGAAGTAAGTAGAGAAATGTAGAACAATCCCACGTTTCACCAGTTACGTTTACATCCCACTATGAAATATATAGTTGGTGAGCCTATTGCTATATCCAGACTCCGAGCCACTACTAGAAATTCTAAGTTAGAAAAATCCAATAGTGCCCGAGCCGGGATTTGACCCCAGGACCTCTCGATCGCCAGCTGCGCTTGCAACCAACAGCCAACGAGGCAGTTAACTTACTGTAATTAGTTATATTTTTTATCATTGTCGTTTATTTGTTATTTCTGTGTGTTTGTGTCATAATCGTAGGATATATGTTGACGGTTTTATTTATTCGCGCCCTTTTGAATTTATACACAATTTTATATTAATGTGAATAAATATCAAATAAACGATGAACTTATTTGAATAGTGTTTAGTGCGTAAATAACTCACAGATGGCGCTTGGCGAACGCTAATCCTGATTTAGTAAGATACCTGAGGCGTTCTGCCGAGGGCCGGTCAGACTGCTATGGAACTATGAAAAGGGTGTATAAAAATTAACTTGCTATAATAATTTCCTCTAGTCGGGGAGTTCGAAGTGTCCGATACATGCGTGTGTGTATCAAGAGAATGATAAATGCGTAAGAAACACGTTCAATCTGGAATCACAGAGATATTTGTTATTTGACAACAAAACGATGTTAAAAATTTATGCAACGTGACATAAAAACAAATGCGATCGGTTCCTAACATGCGACTTCCCGCCGTAAAGCTAAAGGCGCGTCCACACAAATCAGAATCGCGCGAGCGTCCTCAAATTGTTATTGATTACGCATTGTGCGCTAACGCGGTAACTGCGCGCATAACTCAGCATTTGCGCTGTTTGGACGGCGCGGCGCAAACGTGTGGAGGCGTGACGTATCGGGTTAAGGTCGCCGCAGACGGCGCTATATTACTTGCTATATATTCTCAATAGCCTGTCTGATTCTTCTGCTCGCATCGGTGTCCGGGTGAAATTGAAATTTAATAAATAATATGTTGTTCAGATTCCTCTCGGAGTTGTTCAGGAGTACGTACAGATTGGGCAAAATTTTGCAGCGTTTGAACACGTTTTACGAATTATACCATAAATTTCAAATTTAAGATGGGAACAATTAATTTTTTTTATTACATGAAAATACAGGACTTGCTACAGCGTAATGACTTCCTACAATATTAATATGATATTACCTTTTAGACATTAACAATTTTTAGAGTCCGACCGCATTTCTTAATGTAGTCTTGACCAGAATCATTTTCTCATGCCTCAAGCAATATATCTTTATTAATTATACATTCATACACAATGTAAACACACCCTATTGTGTTTATACAACGAACTTCACCCAACTATTTGTCTAGGAGAGCGTCTATGTCATAGCGGCTCACCGTGCAAACTGCATTATAATAACTAATTATGCCTTATGGTAATTTTATAGCTGAAACATCCCTTTATTTTACATGGGGTGTATAATTTGAGTGCTTGTCCAATGTTCTTTTAGTTACCTCCGTTGCTCTATGGGAATTTTAATATATTTAGATGACACTTCACTCATAGCTAATTCATTTTACAATGGCATTCCTTCTCACCTCTAATATTAGAGCATTACGATCAAAAATCGCTTGTAATTAAGACCGTCACATAATGAAATACTTATAGGATTACGCGTAAAGAATGACTTCTTAGTTCTTGACTGGTGGTAAATGATTTGTGTTCCTACGAAATGCCCGTAATGTGTAGAGGGTAAATAAAGCATCGTATAAATCTAGTTGAATCAGCTAATTACATTGTGTTTTATGGATTGGAATGATTTAATGCGTTTAAATTGCATTTTATTGAGGATTATTTACGCGTGTACATTTTTAACGCACGCAGAGAGCGATGGTGAAATGTTTAATAGTGTCGTGTGGGGATTTAAAATGTAACTGTTATGCACTAAAGGAAAAAGCTAAATATTACCTATAATGTGAAGAATAGGTACCTACATTAAATAGCTTGTTATATGGATTATCCTAAAATAACGCTAATTTATCATCATTTGATTTCCACGACGTAGAGACTAATATACTCAAAAATCCCACCAAATGATTACATTTGAAACGAATGTAACTTGACTGGCTCGTTGGTCGAATGGTTGTTAGAAGGACTGGTGATCAAGCGTTAATGGGTTCCATTCCCGAGCATTGGTGTGAAGTATCTACTATTGGAGTTACTGTTGTATTGGCACTACTGAACTTTTCTAATTTAAATTGTCTAGTAGTGGCTCGGAGTCTGGAAATGTGCCCGATGCATGGCAATAGGCTCACCACCTATTCCATAGTGGGACGTGAACGTAACTAGTGAATCGTGAGAGTGTAATACATTCCTCTGCCTACCTCTTCGAGGATTACAGGCGTGATGTTACGTCGTTTATTAAAATTACACACACAAATAAACATTTCATAACATAATCAACACATACGTGATATTTCATTGTTAATTGACAAAATCACATTAAATAACAATGTTAATATGACGGCTGAATTATTACAGCTGCCAATGTAATAAGTTACAAATGAGGTAACGCCTATTTCACTTTATCAATATCACTAGTGAATTTCTCATGTGAACTGAGTAGTAATTCATTCCCGGGGTATAAGTGGTCTTGGTACTTGCCTCGGTTGGAGATAGGCGTGGATCTCAGCAGGCGTCAGATCTTGGAGGAATGAGGAAGGGCCGCGGACGCCTGCCGCGCTGGGCGGTGTAGGGCGGAGTGCTAAGGTAGGTGTTCTTGAGAATTAACATTGTATTTCGTAAAAGTTACGAAAAATATCACAGAGCTTAAAATCGATTTAAAAGTATTCTTATGTAATTATATAAGTGTGTTTTGGAGTAAATGGACCACAGGACTTTTTGTATTACAAAATGATTTATATAAATAGTTAAAGTCGTATTAAATGAAATATTTAATGTACTGTACATATTGAATGTCAAAGACAATTTATTAAATATTCCTTTTAGAATATTATTGTATTAACCACTCTAGTTATCACAGGACAATGGTATCAATACGTGTTCAGTTGCACTTATGAAAATATTTGTTTTGACCAAATGTAATATAATACAAGTAATATTTGTTTTGACCGAATGTAATATTAACGTAACATCACGCCTGTTATCCCCGAAGAGGTAGGCAGAGGAGTGTAGAACACTCCCAAAATTCACCAGTTACG
>DWTO01004013.1:0-11963 GCA_018244755.1 Jemadia pseudognetus
AAACGTGGGAGTGGTTCTGCATTCCTCTGCCTACCTCTTCGGGGATTACAGGCGTGAAGTTACTTTTTTTTTTTCTACACTCCTCTGCCTACCTCTTCGGGGATAACAGGCGTGATGTTACGTTAATAGTTAATAAATCCATGGTCCTAGCATTAACTAGGTCCATGGATTTCATGAAACGTTACTGTCTAAGTCTGGAGACTGTATTTGGAAAGGACCGAATAAAGCAGTGATCAAATCCGGTATTGAACCTTTTAATGAAAGAGACGTCTCTGAATACATGCTTCTATTCTTCCTTGATGGTAAAGATCTCTTTTTAATCACAACCTGGAGGCTTCTCCTCATCATCATCTATGACAAGTTTTACACTGGATCCAACTCTTAAACACAATTCCAGTTAATTACAAAATAGATAAACTTCGTTATGATACCTGTCTAATTCTAATATTTTTTTTTAAATAAAGGGACGAGTGTATAGAAACAAACGTTAAAATTAACACTGGCCTGTATTTGAACACATTAACTGAATAAAGCTTTGAAATCAAATACGTTTCCATTTGCTAATAATTGAGCGCGTTTAATAAATTTTATAGACCCAAAGAAATAAAACACCATCAGTTGGTATTGATAACATTTTATTTACGGTTCATTAAAAATAATTACATCAATACACTAATCAAATGATATTTGGCTTGTTATCGTAGCGTATTCTTCTAAGTTCATCATCATCATCGTTAAGTTCTATTATTCCGCTGGTGGACTGTATCCTTTTCTCGGAAAGAGAAGTTTTAAGACCATGAACTGCCGCGCTAAATTTTCTATATTTTCTTATGTTTTCTTTCGTTGTTCAGATTGTTTAATATTAAAACTCATATCAAGGTCGTGTTGTGACACGATTCCATGTGCGATTCCAACATTCCATCTCAATATAATTTATGTCCGTATATTTAATATCCTTATTGTATTTAACATTTAAGTTTTTCTTATATCTATTCTTCTTAATCTCATATCCATTCTATATTTCTCTGGAGCCTCTTGATTTGTTCAGATACGTGACGGACCTTAAGTTATCACACAGGACTACAAAGCCTAAGTTACCGTCGTCGCTTAGTTCGTCTGGTACAATTTTACAGGATACATTTTTACTGCGCACAACAACTCCATTGTTTGAATTCCGGCAGCCCCGTTCCTACCCCGAATGTCTAGACAAGATACCACACCTGTCTGATAGATATTATAGAATGCCCAAACGTAACGGTTTGGTTCCACGTTTCTTGTCTAGACAGCCGAAGAGTGGAAGACTATGTCAGCGTCTGTTTCCCGACTATATAACCTAGGACTCTTCAAAGCAAGGATATCTTAGGTGTTTTAAACGAATTAGCGTTATATATCAGGCCGGATCGCGGTGGAACGCTAACCTATCGTAAAATAAAAGAGGATTAACACCTGTATAACGGATAGTGTTGTATATTTAAAGGAAATTTAAAGCTTATGAACAAAAGTATCTTCTTATATGAGGAAAAATTTCTATGCACACTTAATTAGAAAACAGGAAAAATAGACGTTTAAATAAAAGATAATGCACTTCGTTAAAATAGCACTCGACTCTCATACAATATAAAGTAATTAAATTATTATACATATAACCTAGCCTAGCCTCAGTTAGTACGAAAGAATTATTGATTCACTCATGTAATAGATGATCATATGTATGGTTATTAAGAACCATTACAGATTTATATAAATTATGCTATTTGAATAAAATATCGGGAAATTCTGCTATATACATATTTGATTAAAATCTTACAATTTGTAAAATCTCATTTAAATGGTTCCGTGAAGAATATTTAAGTTTTTTTGTATTTCTGTCGAAGGCGACGTGCTTACCATCTGTTCAAATGTGTAGACAGTTAACAGTAATCAAATACGCTGGGTGAACAGTTTAATTTTTTTTATACAGCTGTGAAAGAAGGCAAAGATTCGATAATATTCGCCAAACAAGTTAAATATTGACTGAAGAGGAAGTTATAATTTATAAAACCGGTGTGCGTGTAAGAGAGTAATAAATATAAAAGACGATCAGGCCTGTGAGGATAAAGGAATCAGACACGAGCTGTTCTACCTGTCCCGTAAGAGATTTTGTATTTACACTTTCGATTTTACATTATTTTCAGTCATCATAATTTTTAATTGACACATGTTTTATTTCGATTCGATGATATTTGAATCGCACTGAAGAATCGCAAGAAAAGTGCTCTATAAATTAATCTAATTATAACTCCATATCTAGGTATAACAGAACTTGTGTAATAAATCATCTGAACAATTGAAATAGTTTTGTCAGTACTGAATCGTCAGAATTACGCCGTGCTCGTGACTGGTTACGATCGGGCTTGAGACCTTCTGAGCCCATACCGTATGGCGATATCGGGTTAGTGCACAGGTAGTAGTTGCCACGCGCTCTGAAACAATATAATATAACAAAAGAATGTAGATATACTGCCTCGTTGATGGTCTGGTTGAGCGGCACTGCCTATCGAGAGATCTTGGATCAATCCCCGATTATTATTCCCTCTATTTCAGTTAAAAACAACTTATAACATTCATACATAAATAGTAAATTAGGAACAATGGTCTTAGATTATTTACTTGTAAATACGAACCTCGTATTAGTTAAATCTCCCAAATAAATGACATTTTGTGCGGCACCACCGTACTGAACCCAACTGTCGTAGTCTTTAGCAGAGGATGCTTGGAACGCAATACCAGATGTTACTGACTCAATCCAGTATCGCCAAGATCGGTCATGGCTGCACAGATCTAGAAATCAGAAATGTACCCTTAAGCAGGAATGTACACATCCATTTGAGAGAAATGATAGGTATACTGATGTCTATAGGGAATTGTTAAAATGGAGCGTTGGGTAGTTACTGATCTGCCGTCGTTTGAGCCGACGAGCTCGGTTATCCCATACACTTACATACATAGGCCATACACATCATGCTTACTGCAACTCTGTTGTTTACAAACGAGATTTAAGATGTGAGAAGCGTTAAAAGCATATTGTTTTCGGTGGAGATTGAAAGACTGTAAGGATAAAAAGATATTTGGCGCCCTCGACCGTCTCTCGCTTTGAATGACGATGTAAAAATGATTGTAATAATCACTGCTAAGTAAACAAAACAATTTTAGGAGGACATGTCTGTCTCTGTATAAGTTTTTGCTCGTTGATATTATGAAATATTCTTGCTTCTCTATTATAACACTGAGACAAGAAAACACGGTCCTATGCCCTAACCTGGTTATAATTTTTATTTTTCTGTGATCTTTGTTATAAATATACGAAACCGCTGTAATATTATCCGTTTCGAATCTGGCGAGTACAAAACCAAAACGACCTGAACTTTTATATATGTATTTATCGTATCAGGAATGTAAGGATGTTCGTTCACGGTGATCTCCGAACGCACTGAACCGATTTCAATGAAATTTTGTAGATATGTATTGTTTGATTCAGCTGAAAAAATAGTATCAGTTATTTTTTACTGCGAATTTATGGTTATTTTTATAGATAAAGGATAGAATTAACTTTTAAGTTCTACACGTTTTCAACAGATCGCGGTGCGACTTATACAATTTACACTATACACATTTATTTTTAGATTGAGTAAGTATTCAATAGATGGCGCTGTGATTCAATTTCAGATAATATAATTTTTAATAACAATTGTTCGGAGTAAGAATCCACCTTTTCATACCTCATTTATACAATTAAATTCATGTATGTAAACAATAAAGAATTTGAATATTACTTACTTATTATTTATTTTACTTGAGATAAATCTCTATATCTACTTATATAAGGCTAATACATAAACAGTTCATTAAGTGTTAGACGATGCGAAGTCCTCCAGGTCAGCTAGTAAGTACAGCTAGTACTACTATACATATAATATGCAATATAACACAGTGAATTAACAATTTATAAAAATTAACGAAACGATAGAACAGATAATACCAATGATCATAAGTAATCATAAGTTCGGAATCTGATTTAAAAAAACATGAAGTAATCTCCTACCCTCAATTGTGAACGTATCGAAATTCCCACTGGGACATCCGGGTTGCATGCCAGTGTGGTTGAAATTAGGCCATAAGTCCACAGTGCCAGAGCTCTCTCTCGTGCCGTAATGGCCAGGATTGCTGTGGATGATGTCCACGAACTTGGCACATGTACGATCCAATCCACTGTAGAAAGCGAAGGTTCCTTCGAAGAGGGCACGCGCTGGATCCAGACCGGTTATCCTGAAATATTTGTTTATTATATTGATTATGGATTGACTATGTTAATAGAGAAGCGATGACAACGAAACGCCATATTTGAGAAATTATTGAACACTATTGAATTTCAAAGTTACATAATTACAAACCCGGCGGTGCTACAATGGTATAAATTTAACAGGCACAAATCCAGACATTGTAATAAATAATCAAGTATAAATAATTTTTAATCACATGGCCCGATTCGATTTGATTTTATCCATACTGACCGGACATTACTTATAAGTCCCTCCTCAATGACTTAGTCAATAAGTTGTAGATAAAAACGGTGTTGAATAGATATAGTTGTACTTAAGATTTTCATGCTGAACTTGTGTTGATTGACTCGGTAATTGTAAAACTGCTGATCAAGGGGTCCTGGGTACGATCTCGGAGTCGAGCAGAGTATTCCTGGGTTTATCTAATTTGTCATTTCCAGTAGTTATTTGGAGTCTGCGTTCATGACCGGTGCATGCCCTCATTCTATTCGACTCATAGTTGGTGAAACATGGGAATACTACACTCTACTGCCGACCCCCTTCGAGGGGCTACAGAAGTGGTGTCGTTACATCAAAACTATGGTGAGCGGGAAATTTCTTCAATAGCTATACGGTTCTATAATATAATATTAATTGTACTCGCAGTACAAGTAGCTGTAGAGAAAAAGCACAAACAGAACGGTAGGTGAACAGAAGATAGGTACAGAGTTCGAAAAATGAAACTTAACACAGCGAATATCGATTGTTTCGCTTTTATTATTATTATAAAGTCACGTCATATCTTTTACAAGGTACGTGGAGAGTACCGAGTGCAAAATATCATTATCTTACCGTGACATACTTCGTGTTATGTACCTTCTTCACTTTTATAGGACACAGCGATTTTTATGTTATCATCATTTCATGACGGCAATACATAGCAATTGTAGTCAGGCGATATAAAATAATTGTACACGCTGCTTAGATCCCGCCATCATTAGTAAATGTGAAATGCTTACCGAGAAACAACTTGTCCCAATGTTCGTGCTCTCCGCCCTGCGTACGCCATGATGTGAGCCCCAAGCGAATGCCCCATTAAATGCACGTCGCTAACGTTCATACCGCCATGAGCGAGCTTCGATATTGCATCGCCCAATTCTTTACCAACCTGAAAAAATTCAATGTATTCTCAGTTATTATCATCATCACTATATGGATTTTATTTGCTATGGATTAAACCAATCTTCTCTTTATATCAGCGGTGTATCTACCATCCCTGCTAAAATATCCGTATATATCTTGTTGCCTACTTGTTGCAGCACCAATGTTATCTACCACTACCCTTGCCGTAGTTCCTGGCTCATAATACCAAAACTTTGGTACGGCTGATGTCGAAATGTAAGCCTTTCATTCTGAAATCTTGTCATCCAAATGGTGTGGAGCAAATTAATACCGCATCAATATCGTAAAGCAGGCAGTTCAAAACCAAGTTAAAATTCATGTTCCGCAGTATTTTTAAACATTTACGCAGATTTACGGTAAACGGTTACACGTCACTTTCACGATGTTTTAAATTCGAAAGAAGAAGACCACTTGGAAAAGTGGATAGTCGCTGATTTGACCAAGTAATTGAGTTCACAGGTCTCCCCACGAAAAATGCTTTGAGAGAAGCAGACAACCAAGCGCGGTGGAAAGAATTAGTATACAAACATACATATCCTCACGCCGGGTCCCTTGCGGGGTAGGCAGAGAGCACCGAGTGCCAAATAGCTCTATCCTTACATACCTGCTTCGCCTCCTCCATATTAACTCACTTTCCTTGAAGGTGAGAAATATATTTATCAATCATATATGCATGAGTATCTGTTTTTAAGTTTCCCTAGCGATATGTTGCTTATTTACAGTCCGGTGTTGGACAGGGGTCTCCTCTTAGAATCGACGATTAAGGCCTGTCTCGTGGGCCACGGGGAGGTGGACAGTTTTCACACGACTTCAGAACTCTAAGGTGTGCAAGTTTCAACCATTTATCTATATATCTAGACTCTTCTATAGACCCATAGGTAAAATTGTAATAAATCTAAATAGTCTGTCACGCTGACCAACTGCGGGTTGGCAGGGGTCACACGCTTTAATAAATATATGTCAAAATTAAACATAAAGAATTATTAAGCACTTAAACCTACGGTGGTCCATGGGCGCCGGTGAGACAGTGAGCGGCGGTCAGTACGAATCTGTTCGTGATGAGGCTTCCGCCGCACCTGAATTTCTTCGGTTCATACTCTAGCAGCGCGAGCCACGGGTACTCGTCTATATCTGTTGCCGCTCCACCTGAGTTGGAGAAATAAAGAGAAGTACAATTTTTTGGCATATACTATATTATATACTTGTATATTCAAAGCGACGTGTTTGAAAAATTTGAATATTTCACATTAATATTAATGATCCCGACTATAGAACTGGCAGTTGCATGTTCGATTCCCACCCAGATCAAACGTTTAATGTGCGGAGGGCGAATGTCTGTCTGGTCTGTTTTGAATGTCCAATACTCACCAACGATTCTGGTGCTCGATTGTTGAATACCACAAGCCTCGTAATTAATAGGTGGTAATTGTGGGTCCCCTTCAAAACTCCTCGTTTGGTTAACCAGCACGTTATTGTACGTCACAAAGGAATTTATGGGCACATTTTCTTCTGTGTCCGAAATTACATTTGCATCATAGAACTTAGGAGATTCTGGATATATAACTGGCTCCATTACGTACGTTGACCATTGTTCTTTGGGTGGACAGCAAACCTAAAAAAGTGTTAAATAATTGAACACGTCCAAAGAAACAGAGGATATATAACTCGATCGAATAGGTTGTGAAATTATACGTTGACACTGGTCTTGCTAGCGTTGTGCTAAAATGCCTAGTGCATACCCGTCGTCCGGGGATTTGCAGAAGTTCTATCTACTCCAACCTGATTAAAATGTGAGGAGTTCGGTCATCCCCGATTAGGGTTAGAGTTCCGAGGAATCTCTCGCATACTCTAGCAGCTTCGCCAGCGCAGCGTAAACTTTATTCAATAGTCTCTTCTCAGGAGAAATCCAATCCTCCTAGTTACAACTTGCAACTATTCCCCTGCAAAAAGCAACCAGACGTTGCAGGGTCAAATATAAATAAAATATTAACGATTAGCAATGGATTTCCGCAAAGTAACGTCCGACTCAATTAACCATCCAAAGATAGAGAAAATGGCAGATCGTTATCTGTGCAGTATTTCACTAGTTCCCAACTGGTGCAAATTTCTAGAATGTAAACATTCGTTGTTACCTTAATTCTTCCACTGTGACCACAGACAGCCGCTGACTGTTTCAAGAAAGTGTTCTCTTTAGGAGTTCTGTACTTATTTTTATTGACGTTATACAGTGGTGCACATTTCTTCAGCAGTGTACATTTGCCAGCGTCTCCATTCGGTATCTTGCATATATTCGGTGCTGAAAACGGGGATTTAATTAATATCGCGCAGATTGAACGTTAAGGTATAAAAAGTCGGTCAAATTATTACGATAATATAAACTAGGTACAATTCTTTTGGAGTCGGTGTTAGCCAAGGTAGGTAGACGAGATATATAAACTAAAAGTTAATTTGTAAATTGGTGTAATTAGGTATTAATATCCTATCACAGTAGGTACTAACAGTATATTCTCGTTTGTATAAAAGTTAATGTGTTAAAAAAATAATAATAAGCGAATTATTATTGCTAGATATATTGTAGTGTTTCAGTAGCTGACACCAACTACAAAAATAACTATAATTATACCTATATTGTATTATCGTAATAATTTGATTGACTTTCCTAAATATGTTTTTACTTTTTAGTGCCTATTAATTTGTTTTGGAATAGGTACGTTTTTAATACTTTTTATCAAAAAATAAAGTTTGAATGTATGTACGTACATAGTAATTCTGTTGACAATCAACCGAGTAAAACACTTTAAAATGAAAATGTGATACAATTGTTTTAAAATTAAATAAAACCCTTAAAGTGGAGTAAATCGATTTGGCCAGTAAAGCATATATATTTGTAACAAAGTATTGATTATGTATTATCCGGTCACTGAGGAAATTAAAATAATATTCTAAAATACATATTAATTACACAGAATTGAATCTCTGCGCGACGGAACCTTTCGGACGAGGCATGGTATGAATGGAAGATATGACAGACCGCATTTTCTATCTCTCCCACAAAATTTTAGTTGTGATGATCTGTTTTGTATAAATAGAGAAGAAAATGATAATATTTTTGGACGATAATATAGTATGACGATTGTGAAGATAATATAATTGTGTTAGACATGAATAGTAAAGTTGAGTATTCCTTGATTTTTAATACTTTATGTTTGATGAAAAATTCGGTCTACTTCACACGTTCTACTGAACAACACCGAGACCTCTAAGGTGTGCAATTTTCCTATAGATGTTTTCCTGTACTATTACAGCAAGTTATATTTAATTTTAAATTGCAATTTTTTGTATATTTCCGCGCCAGGAGTTGAACCCGAGACCTCCGGTCCACTATGGTAAATTCTGAACTATTTAACCATCATTGCTTTGCACATAAATGTATTCAGAAATATATTATTGTGTATAAGCTAAGTAATTTATGCAGTAAAGACCGAGGTTCGGCAAATGTAGTGTAGGATGCCTTCCGGCTAGATGATCTGCGAAAGGTTGCAGGCAGAAGTTGGATGTGGCAAGCCGTGGACAGACCGCGGTGGCGCTCTTTGGAGGTGGCCTATGTCCAGCAGTGATGTATAGGCTTATCTCCTTGCCATAGAACAGGCTATGTCTTGCCTGCGTTCAGGTAGCCATGTGTAAATTTTCCTTAGATTATTATAATTGTATAGTATACTTACGTGCACCGATGTAATCCACAATTAATAGGATGAGGAATATATAACAAAATTTAATTCCGTACTCCATATTTTTACCGTTTCCTTAAATCGTGCGTGTCCGCAGGTCACCGCGGTAATACTGCTCAAACGTTTGTGGTCATTGTTAGAAAGAGATGTGCGTCTCGTTTTATTTACACCACGTACATAATATATGCGTAGGTACACGCGAGTACCTAATATGTGATATTCGTTTGGTGGTGTCCATTACTTATAGCATTGTCAAGTACATTTTTACCTTATAATATTTTTCTTACATATTTTTATCTAAGCGGCTACGTATATTTTATTGTATTCATTGGATGCTTTAAGCTTAAGAGAGATTAGTGCATAAAGGAAGATTCGGACTCGTGTTGAATTCGTCTGTTCGATGCCTAATGCGCCCTTTAGGCGGCCGTCAACATTGTTAATTTTGTACATTTAAGACACAACTTTTTTCAACTACACATTTATTGCACACTTGTATAGGATTTGGAGCTTTCGCGTATGGTGCAATATAATGATTCAAAATTGTTGCGCAATATTATGAAGAAATTCGCGCTTGGTTGACGATGAGAACATAGCTTTATGATGACTGTAACACACTCGGACACTTAATTATCGTTCTTTTTCGTGACTCATATTCCAATCGGATAGGGTCATTATGATATACATAGTATATTCACACATATTCCCGTATGTGTATTGTATATATCATATACGATTAAAAGTTAAAAAACCACATATATTTGTAACGTATGATTCATTCGGCTGGTCACGTCACGTTATGTATTCATATATAATGAATATCTTTTATATAAAGTTTCAACGTAAATAATATTAATGTGACTACAATATTATTGTGGTTGGTATCGATTTGTTACATATAAACGAGTAACACGCTGTCCCACGAGAAACGTTTAAACATATTGAAGGGCGAAGAATCTTTTGCCCGGTGTGCGACCCGAGTCAAACACATATTATGATAATTGCTCTTGTTAGTAAAAAAAAAGTTACTTTTTGCTCTTGTTAGTTATAGGACGTTTCGGAAAAGTCATAGTAAATATGCTCTTTTTCCTATACTATAGTTGCGCCAAACAGTTAGTATATAATGCAACAGGAAAAATACATATGAAAATTTGTGTCACATGTACTGGGGTTAAGGCTAATTGGAACATGGCTTACATACATATTTACGACGTTATGGTGCATGTGTAATCGATGGAATCACACTCGAATGCCGAACATTGTCATTGTCATCATCATATTCTGTAGTTCCTCTGACTTCCCCTTTAAGGACGCAGGTGTTCGTGGCAGGATGTGACCACCGCAGTGCTGAGCGTCCTGGCGTGCTCTCGGAGAGGCTGGGCCGTTACTAATGTCTTATACTTGTTACTAATGTTTTATACTCATTACTAATGTCTTATACTCGTTACTAATGTCTTATATCCACCCTGTGAAAGTACCATGGAATTCAATTATGCAGTCATTCGATAAAATCCAAAATATTATATCATACAATTGTCTTTTTTTAATAAGCATCTTAAGTATTTAAATTGTCATTGACTCTAGTTAATAGCTATAATATAATTGTACTATAATATTGTATTTCAATATTTTAATATTATAATCTCACTAAAGCGAGAACTCTTCGCATGTCGTTATTGAAACGAAAGCACGCAATAAACACGTAATCATTATGTTTGTTCAGTGATTCAGGAATATGTACTAAGTACCTACATACGTCAGAGCCGCAGTAACACCGAATACAATACTGACTTACACGATAGGAAGACCTCATGCATATTTATTGAACTCAATTTATTCCCTGTACTATAGTTGTTTTGTTTATTTAAATATATAATTTATTAATTTATCTTTCAAACGTTGTTAATTGTGACATTATATATGAATGTGTATATTACAAGTGTTCTGTTTACCATATAATTAAGTATTTTGAAAAATGTTCATAACTGCCTCGTTGGTCGTGTTGATTGTAAGTGCGACTGCCGATCAGGAGGACCTGGGCTCGATTCCCGTGGTCGGGCGGTATAGAACTTTTCTAATTTAGATTTTCTAGTAAGCAGTAATTCTTCTTCGCACTTTCCGTGTTTAACAGTAACTATTGTGTTTAAATTTCCTTGTATTGTACGTTGTTTTCGCTGTTACAACTAATGTTGTGTGATCTTAAAATGCTCATAATTTTACAGTGAAATTGCATAATGTTTTCCAAGGAGTGCGAAATGTTGCACTTGCCAACGTTGCAAACTATAGCATTGACATTTCTTCTGAGAGGAGACTCATGTCCAATCGAACATCACGCCTGTAATCCCCGCAGAAGTAGGCAGAAGAATGAAGTACACTCCCACGTTGCGTTGGCTTGTTATGCGTTGGGTTATTAATGGGTTAAATATTGAAATGTAATGTTAATTCCACAGACGTATTGTAGTCGTAATAATAATCAAAATGTGCAATTGTGCGAAATTATTAAACCTATTTTGTATAAGTACTTAAGTGTACCTTAATCCAAATTAGAAATAAAGGATCTTTTAGTATTGCTGATTGTACGTGGGTTTATAGATATGCACACATATATACGGGTATGTATCTCTTACATGTATCTAGATACCTACCAGAGTTGGACACGTATTGGTTATTTTATTACTACCCGGTTGACTGCCTCGTTGGTCGTGTTGGTTGCAAGTGCGACTGACGATCGGGAGGTCCCGGGTTCGATTCCCGGGTC
>DWTO01004014.1:0-11960 GCA_018244755.1 Jemadia pseudognetus
TAGTGACGCAGATATTGCATTTGCGGCACCTGATCTTGATAGAACGCTTAAGTTCTCGCAATTTAGGCGCGTAGTTCTCGGCAAGACTTCTGTACACCGACATTCTTTCTCTTTTAAGATGCTCGTGCAGAAAGGCGAAGCCACATTGACATAACACTGTGCGACTTGGCACGATAATCGTTACTTCCATGAGTTGAGCGCCGTACGGTACGTTTCGGATGTACTCGAGGGGTACGCATTGATGCGATATCGAGAAGTCGCAGTTTACGCACTTGTGTGTTTTCAAGAAACGATGGTCGTGTTCCGTAAGCTCCAACATCTTCTGACACACTTGCAGGAAGGACCGCTCCAGTATCTCTTTCTGTTGTTTCGTGAAGTCAGCACCTTGCAGCATCTTGCTGTAGTCCAACTGATTGAAGTAATTCTTCACTATGCCGTACCACAATCTACGGTCGGGAATGTGATCGGTTCGTATAAACTGGGCGGAAGATGTTTCGGAACGAGCTCCGTCTTGGCAAGGTGCATGTATCTTCCGGATAGATGATGGTTCTTTGGTTGGTTGTGGCAACGCTGCTTCTGCATTTTGCCGTTTTTTCTTATCTTTGCGTTTCTTCTTGGTGGCTGGCTCATCGAAAGACACGGCTTTGGGCTTCCGCCGTTTCTTAATAGGGACGGTCTGCTTTAAATCTTGTTTCTCTTCCTCTGTGCGAATATTCGTTACAGACTTTTCAACCGCAGGTGGTTTAACGTGACACCGCTTTTTGAAACGCCCGGTCGATTGGCATCTTTCTGAGGGAGCAGCTTCCACCTTCGCCGATTGTCCTTCATTATCTATCTTCATATATTCCACAACCGAATCAATTTTAGTTTTTGCTGATTTCTTATTTTTAATTAGCTTCAAAGTCAACCGGGGCAACGACATTTCACTCGATGACTGACTGTCCGATCGTACCTTGAATACCTGTAATTTGAAATTATTCACATTGAGACCTTCTTCAACATTCGTACGATTACTACAAACTCTGTTCGAGTCGCGTAAATCCCTGGTTCCAAATGTGCACACCATCATAATAAAATAAAAATATAACGTACAGTGTATGTGGTGACCGAACGGTACGGATTTTTGTAGAGTTATCGATCACAGCGCCTTGGCTCGCACTCGCGGCACTACACCTTATTTATCTGCGAGTCGATGACGCACGCCGCCATTGGAATAACTCATTTACCTGTGCCGCTCGATAAACATACGGACTACACAAAGTTTCTTGCCTCACTGTTCACTTGGCGACTTTTCCATTGAATATACAGGAATAGAAAATGTAATTCTCACCTAATAATTCTCTGCAAGATACACTCGATGAAAACCACTTTGCAAATGTCGGTACGCCGCAACGATAAATGTCAAATGAGCGCAACGTAGGAAGCTCGGAAGAGTCGTGTCCATTACCCTGCGCGGCCTCACGGGCGTGAGGATTAGGGATGGCGATTCTTCCCGTAAAATATCGATTTTTAAATCGATTCGGATCGTACCCTGATTAATCGATTTACAAAATAACCATCGATTTCTAAATAATCGTTTTTTTTTTCTAGTATGCTTTTACAATATAGATATATATCCATTCTACTAAGAAAGATTCCATGATCTCTTATCAGTAAAATGAGTAATCCAATACTAACAATTGTTTTTATTACCATATCAAAGTATCAGATAAAGTATAAAAGAAAACATTTATTTTCTAAACGTATTTGGCACATTAAAAAGTTAAGAAAATAGATAAAAAATGAAGTGTGGTTGTGACATGGGCGTGTTGCACGTGAATACGTTTTTATGTAACGAATTATATGTATTTTTAAAATAAAGAGTCTGTTGTCGATGTAGAAGCGATTTCACTATCTCCTTACATAATTTCAACCGCCACAGCTGCAGATGTACTGGCACCGTTGTTGATTCGCTCCGTTATATGTATGTATTAAGACAGTCAATCTATCAAGGCATACTTAAATAAATGAATGATGAAATAGTATCGACCACATCCATCAACCGAACAAATGTTAACGCTAAAAGATTACAAACGTATTTTTTTTATCAAAGACTGGCGAAGGAAACTAAACACACAGCCATATCGCTAGTTTTTGTATAATTAACCTATTAACCGACAACATCGTAATATTATGGGCACATTAAAGTAATTGTAAATAATTTAATGATTTTTACTAAAACAGATAAACAGGTAACGATAATCAAGGTCAAGGTCAAAAGTCATAAAATACGATAATCAAGGGCGAAATATCAATCAATTCAGTACCACATACCGATTTAAAAAATCTAAATTTTGGGCCAGTAAAATCGATTCTCCGATTAATCGATCTCAGATCTTCATTCGACATTTTGACGTTAACAAACATGGTGCCAAATCGTCAGCGCGTAACCTTGACAAAACTTCCACATTAATATTGATTCCCTCGGCTCGCCTACTGGTTCCCTGTTAGGACAATAAAAATACATGAAGCGCCTATGTTTTTTGCCAGTTTGTATGTATATATGTATGTATATACTTGCATATAATAAATCTTCATAAATACTTAATGTTTACTCTGAGAGAAGATTCTTATACAAACGATTAAAATACAATTATTTAATACTTAAATAAGGTATAAGATCGAAAATTATTCCCAAAGTAACTTGACTTAATATAATGTATTGTACAGTACTCATGTTATTAAATATTGCTATAGGAAAACACAAGGCACATTACAGTTTTTAAAATGTTATATATAAATAGTAGTGACTGCCGCGTTGGCCGTGTTAATTGAAAGTGTGACTACCGATCCTAGGTCCTGGATTCCATTCCCGGGTTGAGCACCACAACATTTTTCTAATTTAGATTTTCTTATAGTGGCTCTGGATATATGCCCGGTAAATGGCAATAGGCTCACCACCTATTCCATAGTGGGACGTAAACGTAACAAAACGCGGAAGTGTACTACATTCCTATGCCTACCGCCTCGGGGATTACAGGCGTGATGTTACGTTTACGTTCACGAAACACTCATTTATATAAATGTGTTTCGAAAAGAAAGATTCCCTCATGCTCACATTTAAATCACTTTCAATGAGCAAGGTAAAATTGTTAATGCCACTAATATTGTTGAAATTGAATCTTTGGATTGATAGTGGTTGACGATGCAGTGCAATTGGATGATTGTGAATGCGAGTGGATAAGATTGCACATCTTCAATCTTGGATGTGCTTTCCGCAGGGATGGCAGGTACACCGCCGACATAGGTGACTTTAATTTGTTTATAATTCCAGTTCAATTGTTACTAAAATTACAACATTAATGTAAATATACTTTATATAATACTAACAACTTGGAATTTTTATACGAAATACGAAATATTTAATGAAGATTGTACTGTCGGTTATAGGTAACATTTAAAGCGTGTCATAAAACTGTCCAACCAAGTACCTACCTACATATGTTAAACATTAAAAATTAAAATGTATTGTAACACAAAACATTTTCAAATTATACTTTCTGCAAGAACGTGAGTAATTAAGTTCCATTATCAATTTTAACCATAAACTAAATATATAATGTACAGTGTAGGTATACATTTTTTATTTCACTATTTCAAATATTTACTTCTTACAAGGAAATTATAAACAAAACAAGCATTCTATAATATTTGCAATATTAGCATTATATTCGAGACGGGGAAGTGGTTACTTGTGTATTTTATACAAAAAATTTAATTGTAGGTATATACTTATACATATATATGATTATATATAGGCGCGTAAGCGTTCACTAGGAGAGGCATACGTCCAGCAGTGGACAGAGATAAGCTGATGCTGATAATTCGAATGTAATTAAAACTTTGTAAGGACACACTCCGAAATAGCTACACGAAATTTCATGAGACATCAGAACCGAGAAGAAGATTGATTAATATTTTTATAATTTATTTAGTGAACAATATATATTGCATGTTACGTAAACAAATTAGCGGTTAGTAACAATTTCATGCATTTATAACAAGAATAAACATTATTTGATGCTTGGAGTATTTTGTGTAATATAGCGATACACATTCTAGGCAAACCGCCCCCAGCACCTTATTTTATCGACAAATAATTAGTCGATTTACATGTGTAGGTATGGAAATTAATTAGTTAAATACAGAAACAATATTAATCGTACGTCTGTATCCGGGTAATGGACTGATCGCTACCACAAAAAGGAATAACATTGAAAATATCATACGAACAATAAAATTAGATCAACAATTTCAACTTAAATTTTTTAATATCTTCAGAGCCGTTGGTCATTCCACTGTTGGAATACGGGTCTCCTTTCAAAATGAGACGGTTAAGGTCATTGTGCCAAGGGTTGGCAGACTTTACAAGCCTTTAGAGGACATTTTTTTTATAACTCTAAGGCGTTCAGGTTACCTGGAGATGTTTTCCTTCGCCGTTATAGCAAGTGATATTTAATCTTAAAACGCACATTTTGTAAAGAATTACGCGTCAGGATGTACATTTATTTATTGGCACATGATTTTTTGATTGAATCTGTAATAAAATAGCAACAGATGATTTTTTCACAGCAATTGTATTTTTCTACGAGCGAACAATACAGGGGCAACGCTTATGATTTCTTGCCAATTAATTAATATCCATCTTGGGCAAACTCATTAATTATGAGGCTAATTCATTAAGGAAACTAAGTAAGTAATGGCTCAGTAACAAAACGAATAAACGCCATGTAAACTACATAGAAGTAAATTTATTAATGGACGTAAAATTGCCCGTCGACATTTTGTTAGCAATTAAGCGAAATCTCTGCCGCGTTAAAGAAATGGTTCATATATTTTATGTTAATGAATGGAAGACTTAATCAAAGTCATTAAAATTTAATCAAATTCATTAAAATTTAATCAAATTCATTAAAAATAATGATTTGTATTTCAGTATAAGTGCATATTTTAAAAGATGCAGTAAAACACCTATGGAATCTCTTTCGCCGCTTTTTTTCCATAGCGAGGCCTTGTCTGAAGCGGTGGTAGTTTCATGTTGACGTACAAAAAGTGTTCTAATGAACCAATTTTGAATAAAGGGTATTTGATTTGATATTTTGTAAAATACAAAATTGGAAACTAACACTTAGATGTGTTTTCGAACACTCCGTTAAGCTTGTGTAGGTACCTACAGATAAAATTGTGCTATCCAACGATTGTCTGTCTGTCTGTCAGGTGTTTGATTAGACATTGTTATAACTAGAACACTAAAACTGAATAAGCTTACCCCCCATTCCATGGGACGTAGACACGTGTACCGTGGGAGTACTACGCTTCTCTACCTACAGTAGTGGAAATACAGCCGTGATGTTATGTCAAAATGGCGAATAAGGTATCTGTTAAAATTGTATTTTTTGATAATTCGCATCATACCACCATAATTATCCTATCTTAGTCCATTGCTTGGTTCTTATTTCTCTATTGATTCTTCGGATTGCCGTATCCAGCTTCTGCCTGCGGCCTTCCACAGAACGTCATCCCACCGAGGCGCGTTCTATCATCATTATGTCAGCATATCAACACGATCTTTTGTAACGATTACGTCTATTTTTATATACAATGAACAGAGCACTACTATAGAAAGGATCTACAGCAATGACTCATGTAGTGGGTCGCACTAAAACAGTTTTAGTTAGAAACAGACAGCTAATATCTAAAACTACCAGAAAAAAAATTCTGATATATTATAACACTATTCATGAAATACGTTTCAAGACAACCTCGATTAATTCT
Source organism: Jemadia pseudognetus (assembly GCA_018244755.1). Lineage (NCBI taxonomy): Eukaryota > Metazoa > Arthropoda > Insecta > Lepidoptera > Hesperiidae > Jemadia > Jemadia pseudognetus. The sequence goes on from DWTO01004014.1 coordinate 5,815, forward strand.
AGAACGGTCACTTATTAAATGATATTTGTAAAATCGTAAGAAAAATAATTAGCGAAAGGCTATAGCGCAATGGTATATAATTACAGTGTACATACAACGGAAATATTGTTCTTAATAGATTTAGATTTAGATAAAATTCGCGACACTGTTAACATGTGTATCAATCTGTTATAAATAACTCATTGTCAGTTGGTATAACCCACAATATGGCATCAATTTATTCAAATTGAAATGATGATTTACGAGCATTCTTTTCATTAATATCACATGAATTCTTACAGACGAATCATGTTTCATATTAAGGACATTTTTACTAAAAACAAAAGAAATAATGAAAATGGCAGTAGTAGTGGCAGCAGGAGCAGCAGCGACGGCAGTACCAGAGGTAGCGGCAGCGACAATACCAACACCAGTTGTAGATGCAATGCGAATTTTGCATTTTCTTTGAGTACCTATCGGGTCGTGATGCCATTCTCTGATAAAAAAACAATTCTTCTATGAAATTTTCTACAAAACCTGAATACTCGCATTCGCCAATGTCGGTAGCAGATATTCGCATTCGCATTCACGAATGTTCAAAGATCGACATTCGTTACATCACTAATACATAAGCACTTTTGACTGACATTATCCACTTGCCACTTGTCCCATTCCGAGATTTAATTTAACCATGTATTATGCGATAGGTATTAAGTGTTTGGCAGCAATTCTGTCCAAGTATCAAGAAAGTTTACATTTAGATTTAAGCTATCTTTGAAAGGGGTTTCAAAAATAAAATTTGAATGGTAAAAATTGTGTTATTTACTGAAAGGAGTAAACTGCTAAATCAGTCATAAACTTTTATCAAAAATCCTATGTTTGGTAGTTGGTGTAGAAGACGTCAACGGTGACGCTCCGTCTGATATAATCTTCACTCAAGCATTTAACGTCGCTCCATGTCTTGGCGCACGTTTTCCCCTCACGGGATTGACACGTTTTCGCTTAACTTGAAGATTACAAACTATCGCTTGTCAAGACCGGAACCTTTTCGCAAAATGTGGCCGGTCCATTTCCACTTGCGACGCTTTACTTGTTGGTCGATCAGTGCTTCCTAGCACCGTTCTCGGGGGATTCATTTAATTTAGTCCTAAACATAAGACGATTAATTTTATAATGTTCAAAACTTGTTTGCATTCCAAAAATTATTAATTTTAGATCCCCGCTGCATACCTACATACTTTCAAAAGTCAAACACTGTAATAGTTCCCTGTAATAATACAGCAAAATTTACAAAATAGTACGTTTTAAATGATTGTGACATATTTACTGTACATGTTAAATGATTATCTGTGTACTTGCTGCCTAATACAATTCGAGTCCCAAAACCGGCTTGCCGTGTGGTGTCACGAGTGATACATTTTAAGCGTCCTAACAAGTTTTTAGTACAAGTGGAAGCGTGCTAGGGAACACGTCCGCATCGTCTCACTCTGTTTCAAACAGTATTCTATTAGTCTTCTTAACATATGTAACTCTAACAATAAACATTGTGTAAAAGAAACCTGTAACACTAGGAATATAATAATTAATATTTACTTTGATTATCGCAATGAATATTTTGGTAACATGTATTAGTGAACGTCTTTTACAAATGATAAAGATATTTGTAGCAAAACTGAAATGTTATGATTACAATAAACAGGTATGTATATTAAAGTAAATTGTAATTTTGAAATTTATTGATTTCACACTTCGCCCTTATTACCGTATTTTGATTCCTGTTAAATTATGTCAAGATTATTATAACCACTAAATTTGTTTCATACATAAAGAGTTAAAATTCAGTGCGGAACTATAAACAAAACTATCAAATAGCGTAACACAATGAAATTGAAAAAATCTTATTAATAATGATAGCTAATCAAGATTGTTATTCAGTATTACCTACTAGGTATTCGTTAATGTAAAATAACACGTCTTTCTAAAGATATGTCGATCTACATTTCTACAAAAATTATAATACATTGACGGACTCCTCATATAAAGTTCTCATCATGTCTGAATTTCTCGAATATCCGCGCGTACTCCAAAACTCCGAGTAAACGTGACGTGACCCTGTTGATCCGTAGGTCATTGATGGCACCGCGCGTGCGAAAAGAAGGCATTCCAAGGCCGTATCATACAATTTTTTTTTAATTAACAAAATATAAGAAAAAATTTCAAAATACCATTTTTATCTCCTTTTCTAAAGCTATTTATTTTACTAAGAATTGAGAATTTAAAGAAAAAATTCTAAAACACAAAGCAGAATCAACAAAACAGTTTCAAATAAAATATATACATAGATACCGATATACTTAAATATAAATAAATTTAAGACACGCTGCCTCCACATGCTAACATGGAATCGCAGTATCTTAGACACTGTAAAAAGTATTTTAAAACAAACTTGAAATTGTATCATGTTAAACGGTGTCCGAAAAACGCGCAGTTGTGTGGCGACTGTAGTTGTACAGTTACAAGCAGAGGCAGGGCGTTGCGCGCGCGCCGCGACCTCACTCGACTCGGCGCGCTGATACCAACTGCGCTTGTTGCGTAGTATCTATTGTACAATCTTACATTGTTTACAAACAACGCTATCATACGAACACGCAAGATCTCGCTTATCAAACGAATTTTATCACTGAATATCACTAGGTAAGTTATTATATTTCTTTAGTGATATATAAAATTCAAGTTATTTCAGTTTTATTAATTCAGCGGTTTATTTATCGGGTTGTGTCATGCGCTTAACAGTCGACTCTCACTCCAGGGCTTATTACCATGTGTGTTACAGTGACTTTCTCATAGTACCTACTGTGCTTGGCGCAGGAATATAATATAAAAGGACTATAGCACGTAAGAACAATTTAGGTTATGAGATCTTTGTACCAGATGTCTTATTGTCGGACAATAACGTCACTAAGCTTTTAAAATAAACAATCAATATGACTGTTCTATAAATAAATGAAACTCCGTGTACGATATTGTCTGTCGTATTCAGTATGCGAGCTGTATGTACAGACCAAACAAGTTATCACGGCTCAGTAGACTTGATGCTTGCTAGTCTTTTTTATCAAGTTCTTTATCTATAGTGAAATCGAATTTGAATTCCTTGTACTGGTAACTGGACGACGTGTGCTTTGGTAGTTTAGGAGACATATACATATGTATATTTAAAACTTTAGCAAATTGCTAATAATGATAATAATGAAATTCTTCGTACAATATATCATTTACAAATAATAATACCACAGATAAGAACAACATTTGGTTCTTTTAGAAATAAAATGCAATAAATAGAAAAAAATTGTTTTAATTAGTAGGTAGAGTAGATTGTTGTGTTAGTTGGACCAAAATAATTTATATTTTAACATACATGTATAAGTATATTTTGACTCATATAACTTTGATATATGGTACTCTGAAGAATCGTAGAACTTTGTAAGTTACCACGCTCTGATGTAACTATAATACTGTAACTTCAGAAGGAAGAAACTTAATATACGAGTGATTTAATGACTTCCTTTGTAACTTGTATGGAGTTTTAATAGGTACACCAATATAGATATGAAAGGGCAGATTGACCTTTAGATATAGTCATTAAGATTAATTAATGGAATCAGAATGGTACCTTAATAGTCCAAAAAATTTGTCGTTACTCTATTTAATTCGTTTCTACCTTAATTCTTAATTTTACCCAGTTCAATGGAATTCGTTGGAACTAAAAAAGCAGTGATAGCCTAGTGGTTTGAAATATGACCTCTCACTCCGGTAGACCGGGTTCAAACACTAGCGCGCACCTCTTAAAAATGTGCGTTTTAAATTCAAATATCACTTGCTATTGGATTTGTGCCCGGTGCATGGCAATAGGCTCACCACCTATTCCATAGTGGGACGTAAACGTAACAAGTGAAACATGGGAGTGTACTACACTCCTCTACCTACCTCTTCGGGGATAACAGGCGTCATGTTACGAACAGTAAAGTACCTGATATTTTTCTACTAACTTAACTCAACAAGACTCTTAATCGAATTCAAATTAACCATTACTATAAACTAATTTACCGCTTCTAATACATGATAATGTTGACGCTTAATGGGTGCGATAACAACTACGCCTAATTACCACATTACATTAGGTATTATATATTGTTCAAAACATATTAAAAAAAACAAGAACAACCCATATCGTGCATCAGTGATGTAACGAATATTCGCAGTCGCGAATAATCGCAAAATTTTTGAGTATTCGCATTCGCCAAATTTCTGCGAATGCGATTATCAGAAAAAAGGTTAATAAAATTAAAATCCTTTTTCAAATCTTTTCTTCTAATAAAATCAAAAGTATTTGTTATGTTTTCTGGATTCTTATGGAGTCAGAAGCCTCCAAAACCGGCGCGCATGTATGAAGAGAATGATGAATGTGGAGGAGGCGTGGCAGGTATGTAAGTATAGAGCTATTTGGCACTCGGTGCTCTCTGCCTACCCCGCAAGGGACCTGGCGTGAAAATATGTATGTATGTATGTCTTCTAGAACAAAAAAGTAATTTAACCTTGCAATCACATAATCAGTCATCACTTTATGATTTGATATTATTTATTAATTTACTTCACTTAGGGCAATGAATCTTAACAATCAAATTTTCATTAGAACTTACAAGACAATAAATATATAATGCAATGTAAATAAACAAAAACAAATCTTCCTATGAAATTTTCTACAAAAACCGTATCTTCGCATTCGCATTCGCGAATGTCTCGATTTCCAAAACATTCGTTACATCACTATCGTGCATATCTATACGAAACTTATTCTTTTGTTTTACCAAAAATATTTTCCTTGTGCGAATATATATAGCTTTTAATTGCGTCTTCGTCTACATTTAAACGTAATTAGTTCTTATATGGACTGTCCATAAAAAAAAGTAATCAGTTTTTTCACTTTTAATACGAATTATTACTTATTAGATTGACGAAATAAAAAGTTAACAATATTTATCTACAACGCTTGAACTGCCTCCATAGAAAATTTGAACAATGTCGGTTCGTCAATTATGCGGATTAATTTACAATGTAACACGCTTCGAAAACTTACTGTGTGTAATTTTACTCGTAGTACGCGCGCACTTGCAGCGTCCGAATTTCAACCGCGTATTGTAACCGCGTACTGTAACCGCGTAGCGATCGCGGAAAGCGTGCGCGCGTACTATGTATAATATAGATTGTTTTTGTACCTTATGTATAAGATATAGATTCCAAATTTAAAAGTTACCGATGAATAAACGGCGCGTATGCGACATGCGTGTGGTGTTGCGCGGAAGGAAATCTCGTTCGTGTAAACGCGCCATATTAGAAGATACATTTATTTTAGTAGCGCTGCGCTGTGCTAGTTTCGGTATTTACCGTGAACTTCATCTTGTCTATTTTTAAACTTTTATTTTAATAATATAATTTTATATACTTTTGTCTAAAACGTTCGATATATTTTACTAGATCAGTATTAATGTGTACAAATACATTTCTTTCACGATTACCGCGTAAATTAAGATAATTTATGTGTTAATTGTGGATTGAGTGTATCATTTTTTTATTTCTTGTAATCTGCTATTGGTTTACTCGTATACCAATATAGCGGAGCTTGATGAGATCAAGTATGTCTTGTTCAGTATAATAACAACAATTTTCGATGTAAACGGTATAGTGTTACTAATCATCAATCATTTTGACGATCCATTATTATCGAACGCGAATTTCCTCTCAGAACTATAAGGTTTAAGGCTATAGTGTGCCTAGATAGCCAATTGCCAGTTGGCAGACTAGTGTAAGTTAAGTTGTGTAATGTAAAAATTTAACACATCGGCGGCTGAACACCGTACAACAAGAATATGAGAGGTAAAATAAAACAACAAAATTCATACTTCCATTATAAATTATCTATATGTACTTATTGTTTTGCATACTTTTAACGAGTTTATAGTTTTTTCTATTTATCTGACATGTGCAACTTTGTTATGAACCTGCAGCTTGTTTCAACTTTCCAAATGTCACCCACACCTGAAGATCAGGTGTGGGTGACAGGATGCTGCAGTGAACTCATTCGCTGTTAACTGTATGCGACTTATCATTAC
>DWTO01004015.1:0-11959 GCA_018244755.1 Jemadia pseudognetus
ATCCCGAATAGGGCACTAACGGAATATTTTAAATTAGATTTTCTACCAGTGCCTCGGAAATTTGGATATGTGCACGGTGTATGCCAATAAAATCGCTACCTATTTCAAAGTGGGACGTAAACGTAACTGCTGAAACGCGGGAGTGTACCACACTCCTCTGGCTACTTCTTCGAGACCTTCAGGTCACGTTTATTATTAATCAATTGATAGATACATATATCTCCTAATCACAACGGTATCTTGTGCCCAAATCACGTGTACGTAAATAGATGACTTAGGTTTTATTTATTTTTTAATTCTCCGCCTTTGTCGTGAGAGAGTGTTTGACGACCGGGGCGTGAGTCATCTGCGCGGGCGCATGTACAGGTTGTGCTGTGCTCAGCGGCATTATATTTATGGTGAAAGATATTTTGTTGGCTATTAAAATAAATAGGTAAATATGCTTACCACCCATCCCATAGTGAGAGGTAAAGGTAACTGGTGAAACGTGGAAGTGTTCTCCATTCCTTCGGATACCTCGAGGAACAAGTAAGAGCTTGTCTCAGTTGAGTAACTTTATGCGTCAGTCAATACAAAAATAAGAATCATGCACAGCAGTGCTTTGGCTGTGTGTGGAAATCTGGTTCAATAATTAAAAGCTTTAAATATAATTTATTTATATAGCTTTGGTTTTTTTTTTATATTTATTTATATAGATTTGTTCATTTTTAAGCACCTACAAAAAATGTATACATGCAAGTTAAGTAGCTTACACTTAGCTTACACAATCTTTTATAATTAGTACATCGTTACTTATAAATCCGTGTAAAAATTTCATCATCCTTTAGGTCCGCAAAACAAATCTCGTATCGACACCAAAATCAAATCAGACCACCAATTTACTCTTTACGATGTGTATTCGCGACACTAGCTCACGTGTCTAGACCGCTCTAGACTTTACACATACCAGACACGTAGATTAGTCGAACAACAGAATTGCGCTGTAAACGAGCAAAATTGCTTTGTTTTCGGATTGGAATGACACTGTATGTGACGTAATTATTAGAATGAATTAGATTTTTTACTATTATTTGAATTTGGTTCATCACATTCCAAATGCCGTTGTTTGTTCCAAATTCAAATATTGCTCGTCGAATTCCCGAATCAAATAGAGTATCATTTAATTTGTTCTTCATTTTCATGTTTTTTAGTGGAGCTCTACAGCGTTTAAATTTTTTTTAATAATATTTTCGAGCTTAATTTACTTTTATTTTTTTATATTGAAACTTACAAACAGGTAATCAGACCACCTGATGACTTTTTGCGCACTCCTTAGAGCAAAGAATGTAAGCAATATCATAAGTACTATGTAGATCCAGTAATTAGTGAACAGTACAATTCAGAGTCGAACTTCGTCATATACGTTTTTATAACCCTTTGAAACCCTTTGAAACCCTTTGTACCTATGTTACGATCGTTCCCCCATGCTGGTGTTATTGAATGAAGAACTGAAGAAGAAAGAAGAATGAAGACGTCAGTTGCAGGCTTTATCACAACTCATTACAAGTATGTGTCACTAACCGCATTGAATTGTTTAATCCAATGTGCCAGTTATACATAAACTGGATTTCATTTGCAACAAGAAAATTTTTAACAATAAATGTTGGGACAAAATATTTATGACAAAGCTCTTGTTCAAGTATCTAAAATAATTGCAATAAATCATATCATGCAAATTGATGGAACGATGTGGGTTTATTTTAATAAAATATTAAACAAAGGAATTTATTGCATAGTAAAAGTGTTCAGTGTTTAAAATGAAACATGATAATTAAAAGCAATTTCAAATTGTAATGTCAAGCAAGTACTATAGAATTATTAGTAACAAGCAAACAAACAACAGCTGAAACAAAAGTGCTATGAAATAGCCAATGTGTGGCAAACAAAATTAAAGGTCAAAGTTAATTGAAACCAAAAAATACTAAAGTATAGCCAGAGCCATTTGTTTATACCAGTTTAAAACGCTGTATCTTTATATGGAAATTGGAAATCATGAGTGAAAGTATAAAATCTCTTCCACACACATTCGCCAATCAATACGATATTGCAATACCAAGTTCATTGCCACAAACCAATCAATGAGTCACTGCCCCACATTAGGATCACGCTGTATATAATCTGATGCAAGAGATAAGGTGCGTACACACTCGACTTTTTCATCGGTGCCTGTGCCTACCCGTACCACCGTTCTACTTCTGATGTGACTCATCGGAGGAACAGGAAGGTGTGGAGACGTGCTTAGAATTATTTTTTATTTAATTACAGTTATTGATTTATGTATTATTATGGTGGCTGTTATTTTTGATAAGTGATTCATTCAGTCCTAACCGTTATTACCTATCTATCTACCTATTAACCTATACAAATGGCACTGAAATCTAATCAAATACGAAGGTAAAGGGTGTTTATGAAACATCTGGTATGTACATATTTCATAATGACCAATGAGGGTTCAAACAAAATTATTTGAGAAAAAAACGTGAATCCAGTACAAAAACTGTGAATTTACTTTTTTCAAAATCACTGCAAACATTTATTAGTAATGTATAAAATGAGTCTCTACACATTTCGCAGTCACGCGGTCGGTTGACCAAACTCAAAATGATTTCTCCAAGTATTTTTTCATCTATTTGATGCCGAAAATATTTAACTCTTAAACGATTCAAATTATAATTAGGAAGTTTTGAATAGTCGAGGTCCACACGACCATGAGACACAAATTTGTCATATGATTTTAAACTTTATTGTGTTAATACTAAGTACCTAGTGAAATGTAGAGATTATTCATTTCTTTACTAATACGACACTGTGGATCAATTGTATTGTTAATATTGTCCAAATGACCGATATTAAACTGTAATATGTGAGTTATTGTAGAGACGTTATTAAGTTAAGACAACCCCACATTTAGCTATGTATTCTGCCTCACTCACATTTATTTTACGAGTATTGTATCATATAGGTACTATGTCTTATCTACTCTTGTGTTTATATAAGGAAACTTTTAAATGAGATTCGCTTATCTATTATATTTATGTCAATTTAGCTGTAAGTTTACTGTGAATATAAATAAATGTACTATACAATGCAATTAAAATTTCCAATAAGTAAATATTTTACGATTATTATTTGTTTCATCTAGAAAATAATAATAACGTGTTCTAGATTGGAGACCACGCCTTAGCAAACTCTGGCTAGGTGGAGCGACGATATACGCAAAGTGGCTGGCAGCGGTTGGATGCAAACAGCTGAAGATCGGGTTCAGTGGCGTGCTATTGGAGAGGCCTGTGTCCAGCAGTGGGCGGAAGTGGCTGATTATGATGATGATGATGATGACGATGTAGAAAAAATATACATATTTAATTTAAATACCATGAAACGACATAACAAAGAAATGTTTAAAATAACTGGTTCGTAGGTCGAGTGCTTGCAGGCCCGACTGCAGATCGATAGCTCCCGGGTTCAATCTCGGGGTCCGGTACCATTGGCTTTTTCTAGTTTGAAACTCCCAGTAGTGGTTGGAAATTGGAATTTATGCGCAGTCTATGGCAATAGACGCACCCTGTATATTATACTGGGATGTAAACGTAGCTGACGAAACGTGGGAGTGTACTACACTTCTCTGCCTACTACTTCGGAAATAACGAGCATGATGTTACGTTCATGTTACATTGATTTAAGTACGTCTCAGTCTGCTTAATCTCGTCTTGGAGACAGATGTATCGTATCGATGACAGGATATCAAAAATTATAGATTTATTATAGTTGCATTCCTGAAATCTATATTGACAATACTATTTAATAACGACAAGCGAGTAAGGGACGAAGTGTGGCTGTGACACTCACCGATTTATAATTCTGTTGGCTGTTAGTGAAAGGGTTGATATTAGGATGACTGAATGCGACCTATGATGAATTAGTAATTGTTGTATTATCATTATTGAGTCAGTTTACACGTCGCGCGGTAGGTCAAGTCATACGCGAGACTTTAACTTGTTTTATTGAGACTTTAGTACCCGTTAACACAGATAATGGACGTAATTTGATCGGGAATAAAGTCCAAGTGAATACTTTTGAAGCTAGTCTTATAAAGGTAGCTATAGTGAGACGATGAACTGACATTTCATTATATTCAAAATATTTGTACAATTTGAATAAACATCACCACACAACATCAAAGCCCACATCCATAATATATCAGGAGGCAATTCAAATTTATAATTATAATACAAGTGCAGCCAAATTAATTTTAAAACGAAATATTTCCGACAAAATTAATTATATTCGCTTTGTGTCCGGCAAACCACAATATTAGGCGGACAAAAAGCTGTTTGCAAAGTTTTAACTGTTTTCATGAAACTGTAGCGTATACAAATTAATTGTTTGAAATATTCTCAATTAGCCGCCATTGTGGTGTGCGACACAAAATATTACTTATGGAATAAAAGGGTCAATCCAAAAACCATACGGCATTTCAGAACGTTGCTGTGTTAATATAAATTTAATTCACAAGTCATTTAATTTTATCATGTCATTTAATTATTTTTTTTTGTTTCTTATATTTGTTATTTACATATATGTATGCCAGTATATATTTTTGTATGTATGCATATGTGTGTATTAATATTTATTCTTTAAACTATGCCTCTTTATGCCGCCTTTAATTCAATGCCATTTTAGTTGTCTGTTATGAATTACAATTACTTATTAATTATATCATTCAATAAATAATAATTAAAATCCATTGTAATTACATTAAACATATATTTTGCAGTGACAATCGATAACAATTAGCTAAAACCAATCGACGGCGCGGTGTTGCAAACTTCTATATCCTGATTAAATTTGCACCACGACCATTTGCTAACACAACTGTCTGAATGTCGTTCGATATCGCAACGAGTGAGTCCAGGATAGTTCCTCGGCGAACTTCGCCCGTTTGGGACGAAGCAATTAGTGGATATTGGACTTGTGTGAGATGGTAATTGAACCCGTGCAGTTCCGGGTGTAATGTGAATTATATGCATTCAACGTAGAACCTTTTATCTTTCTTATCTTTATTGTAGTTAAAGTTAAGTTTTAGTCAAAGTCACTATGTGTATATATTGAAGAATTATGTAGAAGTTTAACTGAGAGGATGAATTGCAATCATTCTATAGGTATGAGTTGACGTATCTTTTGACTGTCGAATAACAGAGCACCGGTCCGGTGGACAAGAAGCGAACCTGTTGATGAAAAAAATAAGCACAACATTGTTTCTGCTACTGGTTTCCTAGATAAATTACCAACACTTTCTTTTTTAGGTTAGGAGAGTAGCAAGATAGAAAGGAGATAGGACTACAGTAGTAAGACTGTAGGAATAGGACAGTTAGAGTTGGGTAGTCTAGTTAGTATACTTTGTTACAAATATTCCATTTTTTCTTTCAAGTTTAATATTTTTTTACCCGTCAATATTAGATGTACTAAACAAATAGCCTCCCTCATATTATCATCGGTCCATACAATAAACATATCATGGTGTACAAATACATCGACAATACAGAAAATGGTCTATTTGTATTTGTGGACTGTTTACACAAGTGGGCCTGACATATGTCCAGCTAAAACGGGCCTGATTACTCATACTTGTGTAACTTGTCTTAACCAAATATCAACTATCAGAAGTATTCAGAGGATACTCTTATTCGTTGTATATAAGTATTCTTTGATAGTTTACCTACATTCGTGCAACGTAGGTTAGTCATAGACTCATTCCTACGATGGTGTAGAATATTACTGAGTTTACTTAATTGAAATTCGCAATCTCTCTTTCGGACCCTAGATTTGTGCCAGATAGGCCAATAGGCTCGCCACCTATTCCATGGTGGAACATTCAATATAATTGGCGAATCTTTGGAGTGTACTACACTCCTCTGTCTAACCCTAAGGAGAAATATAGACGTGATGTTATGTTACGAATATATACCAAACTAACGTCGAGTAAGATCGAACGTAAGTTGTCAGAAAAAATGCAGGGTTATTAGAAAGAGAAATACACTCGAAACTTCAGTTATCTACGAGCACCTAGTTCATAATACAGTTAAATATTATTTCAATATAAAATAATATCTTCAAATAAAATCCATAAACCAGTGATAATTTAATGCTTTATTCCAGTCCCAGACTACCATTTTATTTACCTGATTATGTGCGTTTTGAAATATTGCTATGATCTGCTATTTATATATTTAGATATTTGGCACTCTATGCTCTCTGCTTACCCCACAAGGGACCTGGCGTGAGGATATGTATGTATGTATATATTTGCTATTATATGAAGCAAAACATCGTTAGAAATCCTGATCAGCAAGTACTCAACAATGATCTCTAACACGTGTTAATTTCGCAAACTCGCATTGTACCAACCCGGCCAACTAGTGTCTTACCCCTCTAATTGTCAGAGGGAACTCGCTTCCAGCAGTGGAGCAATAAAAACTTGATGATTATGATGATACTACAATGAATGAGCAGAATTATACCTGAAAGGCAAATTAAGTAGCTATCGTTAAAACGGTTTTATGGAAGTACACAAAAAGTATTTATAATACCTAGTACAATCTATGCATCCTGGAATAGCAGAAAACCTTCTGGTGTTTATTTCCTACCGGTTTATCGTGCCACTGTTGGAACACGGGTCTCCTCTCAGAATAAGAAGATTAAAGCCATACTCTACCACGCTGACCAAGTGCGGGATGGTATACCTCCCACGCCTTTAGAGATTTTTTATGAACTCACTCAGGTTTCCTCCTAAGATTTCTTTCACCATTATAGAAATGATATGCAACCTTCAAATGCACATTTTATAAAGAGGTGTGAGCCAGGATTTGAACCCGGGCCTCCGGAGTTGGAAACTGAACTCAAACCACTAAGCTATCACTGTTTACGTGGTTAATCAGTGTTTACTGTAAGTACTGAGATTGGACGCTTCACGACCCACTTGTGTTAAATAGTCATCTTAGTATCAACTAGCAGTTATACAACCATATTATGGTCAGTGGCAAGCGATAGAAAAATTTCGTCATATTGACCACACCCGTCCATTTAGAGGTCAGTGACGCATCGTCCATTTGTACAACTCTATGTCAACAGTGCGGTACGTAATACCGCGTATTGTTAAGTGTAATGTGGCAATAATTATTAAAATGTTTATGAATCATCGCTCCGTCGTGTTGTTCATTTAGAATTTAACAATGTACATGTTAATATATTTTTCTTTTTACATATGTATAAGTTTTCTTTACATATAACACTGCCTCGTTGGCAGAGTGTTTGGTAAGTGTCACTGCCGATCGAAAGGTCTTGGGTTCAAATGCCGGTTCGAGTTCTATCGGATTTATCTAACTTATATATTCTGGTAGTGGTTGGCTGTCTGGATATATGCTCGGTGTATGGCAATAGGCTCACCACCTATTAGTGAAACGTGGGAGTATAACACTTCTCTGCCTTCCTCATAAAAGATTACAAGCATGATTTACCTTTGTTTTAATAATCAATAGAGAAATGGGAATATCAATACAGATTCGTAAATGACATTATAATTAAATGCTCAATTTTAATCTGCCTATTCGTCCTACAGAACGACCATCAATAATAAAATTATTAATGGTACTCTATAAGCGCCTGATCATACTTTACTTGCAACCCTAAGGTTGACGGTAGAGCCTTCGCTCGGTCGAAGGTTTTTCTTGGAATTTGTATTGAGCTATTGTGTTTTAGGTTGATTATTTTGATAGTATTAAAATTAAAAAATCCGATAATACCTGACCAGGGAATCGAACCTCATATAGACGGAATATCCTATTTATGATTATTCATTACTGTCTAATGACTATGAGCTCATTACAATGTAATGTAATGCAATACTGAAGCACTGTTATATTGTCTATGATGTGTATTTATTTCGTAATTTCTCCACCATTGTTCACAAACATGGTAATTACAATGTCATTAGGTAGCTTATCGATTACGCTTTTTAATATTAACAAAAAAAATATGTTTGTTAGCCTACTGTTATTGAGTAGGTAAATATATATAAATAATTTTACTTCATGATCAAATTTTAAATCGGTGTCCGGTATTAATAAATGGGTACAAAGTTTCTGTTCTTGAATTTTCTACACAAATTAATAGTAACTATTATTATTTGGTAACGTCAGGTCCTGAAATGATACATTAAATTTATTATTTTCGGCGTGAGGTCCTATTTCAAAATTTAAAAAAATATTCAATATAATTTTTCAATATCAATCCTGTACTGTATATTGTTACCCTACTGGACTCGGGCAACGGTTGCCAAGTGAGAAATGATAAAATTTCATATTGCACCATATTAGGAAATATCGATCGCCCTTGAAATGCACCCGCAGGTTTATCAAAAAGACCTTGTACTGCATATCGCGTTGCGTAGGTAAACACGCATATGGCGATGTGGCAGTTCGCATCAATTTGAATGCATTAACCTAATCGTTGCAACTTGCAACTGCTAATGCTTTTTTACACGTCACGACATCAACATGGGTTCATAATACCTTTGTTACGACTAATCGTCAGATACATTGATATACGATGAACAGCAAATACGATGTAAAATCGGATTTGATCTTGTATTTCTAATAATGACGTCTATAAAAATACAGACGTTATATTTGGTACGGATTATACTAGTCGACTGGTTCATATTCTAAATATTCATCTGTTAAAACATAAATAATAATAATCATTACTACATATAAATTGTAGTTATTAATAATACGTACATTGCCTGTTATTTCTTACATATACCAACACAGGGGGGCACTCGTCCGGCACACGTCGGACGCACGTCCCTCACTCAAAACAATACGATGAAGAAGAAAAATATTCATAGAAAATAAAATTAGGGACGGCGAACAATTTACCTAAACGCAAAGTACAACTTAACATATTATATCTCGCAAATTAAAATCTTGCGATACTAGCGCCACCTACTCACATTGTAAAAGCGGCCAGGCGAATGCCGTGGTCGCAGACAGTAAACACCCCCGCCACACATCACAGTGCCAAGTCGGTGCGAGTTATTCGCGGCGTCGTGGACTCGGTAAACTTCCGCGATTTAAAAATCATAAGCCCGCTAATGCTCTCTGTAATTGTCGCCCTTATTACTGTGGCATGTTCGACTGTACTGTACTTCGACGTGTATTGTACATATTATATAATTTATATAAAATATTCCTTTACAGCGCAATGTTTGTTTTTACAATGCGTGTAATATTAGATTTTTTTACACGAGATAAGTAGGTACTCCTGTTGAGCTTTGATCTTTATCCATATATCAAGGTTTACCTTATGTTGTTATTAATAAAAGAGTATTAATTTACAATAGCAATGTGGTTTAGAATCCAGTCTTCCACCACGATGACGATAATGACGTAAATCGAGGCTTTAAAGTGGTGAAAATTGTAATACTCGGTTTAAATCGCTTCTAACCAAATTTCACTAGGAACTGCCTAGGACTGCTTTGTTCGTTTTGTTTGCAAGCGCGCCTGCATCTATCATGCGATCGCAAGCGGTTTAAATCCTAGATACCACTGGATTTGTTTACAACAATGGCACCATATGGCATGACGTATGGCAATAGGCTCACCACCTATTCCATAGTGTGACGTAACTGCTGAAACGTGGGCGTATACTACACTCCTCTTCCTACCTCTTGAGAAATTACTGGCGTGATGTTACATTTCACTAGAACTGAACGTCTGGTGGATTAGCTAAAAGCTTCCCCAAGCATCTGCGCTTTGAAAGTGATCTTCATCACCACTTCAAAATGTCATCATTATTATCAATCCTCTTATTATGCCACTATTGAATACAGATATTCTCTCATAATGAGAGTGAATAAATCGCGTTAGCAAAGTACGTGTTGGTAGACTTTACAAGCCTTAGAGATAATTTTTTTGTTTAAGA
Organism: Jemadia pseudognetus; assembly: GCA_018244755.1. Taxonomy (NCBI): domain Eukaryota; kingdom Metazoa; phylum Arthropoda; class Insecta; order Lepidoptera; family Hesperiidae; genus Jemadia; species Jemadia pseudognetus. Next base: position 10,021 of record DWTO01004015.1, read on the forward strand.
TGTGTCCTCACGATGTTTCCCTCCATTATAGTGAATCATATTTAATCATAAAAACGGATATAACTTTTCAGAATTAGAATTGCGTTTCGAAACTCAAACTTCCAACACCCGGAGTGGAAGTTTCAAATGTAACCCACGAGGTTATGGTTGAATATGAATAACGCAAAAAATAACTACTAAATTAAGCCATCACCTCATTCAGCGAAACAATTATCGCACTGACGCGTTTCGCACACAATTACGAAACTCGAAATTTTCCCTACAATACTATTATTACCAGACAATAAACAATACATTTGAATATCGTAAGATCCTTTTTAAAATCCGCATATCGTACTTATTCACGTTCGTGGGGCGTGACGCGTAAATTACGTGTGTCAAAATCTTGCTAATAATTACAATTATTTTGTACTAATACAAATTAATGTTTGCTATCTCAACAACTCTTATGATTGTAGTAATAAGGGTAGTAATCTGTATTAACAGGTGTCAAAGGATATGGTTTCCTGCATGTGGGACAGGAGAATGGAGTCTTCACTTTGTTAATCGCGTATCGCAAATGATGATCTCTTCGCGGAATTGGCGTTTTCTCTCCTGCGTGTTTTTATGGCGTTTTCTGAGAATAATAGAATTACAGCGATCCTTGTAGCAAGGAATCGAGTAAATTTAATATATATCGGCACAAGTGTTAGAGAGGTATAATACTCTAAACAAATTGCCTATAGATATACTTTATTGTAAATATACTAAATTGTTATAATAATAAGATCATGCTATCAAATTAGGTTATAGGTACCTGTAATGATAGCAATGACCAAACAACACGACCAACGAGCCAGTCTATTTATAATTTAAATATTAATTGGCATTTAAGTACACAGTGGACAACGGATATGTGGGATAATATAGAAACGAACATTTCCGAAAATTACAAGACTGTTTTGTGTTCCTCATAATCTGCATTATAAAACATTAAGAGCACATTAGTAAATAAATCATATAAATATTTTTATGTTTTTGTAAGGATAGAGATATATGATACTCGGAGCTCTCTGATAAACTCGCAATACATCAGGCGTGATGACATAATACAGTAATATCACATAATCACTTCACAAATCTGTCTTTAACTGAAAAACATTAGTATACTAGATGATAATAATACAAATAATAAAATAGAAAAAAACATATTTGAAGTTTTTAATAAAGCTGTCTATTAACAAAATCTTTTGCTTGAAATGTAAAGTGAAACAGGTTCAACAAAAACGAAGAGAATATAAACTAAAGACAAGAGGCTCAGTGTACATGCTCAGTATATTTCAATTTTTAAAACCACTTAATTCGCAATAAGCCACGCAACGGTAAACAGGTCGTTGATTTCGGAACACAATCTTTATGACTCATTAGTACTTGTTTTAATTTCATTACATTTAAATATTGACCCCTTTGCACGTGAAATTGTAGAAAGAGAAAGTCACGTTGTTTTCTTGTAAATAATGAGGCGGATTATCTTAAATCGTCAGCACTTTTAATGTCTAAGTGTAATCCACCATTATACTCATTGTTGAATCTAACTTGAAATAAATATCGTTTAATCTAAAGTTTTCAAATACTGATAAAAATACGTAATTCCATGAATTTCTAACGTAGTAGTCCATTTCCATTTCAAATTTAGTAATAGTCCTTGCAGCAAGGTTTCTTACAGGGTTTATAGCTACCTTCCGTGCAAAGATAAGATCGGACTTTTTTAGCCAAAGGACAGTCCAGTCTCCCACAAGGACCATGGACATCTCTTTTGTTTACAAACGAACCATGCTGGTACTTTCCCTTAACCATTTCACCATGAATGAATTGATGCTGACTGCCTCTGTACTCCATTCGTTTAGGACAGTTAGTTCCGCCACAGGGTCCTTTCGGGAAACCCATTGCTAAGATCGCA
>DWTO01004016.1:0-11956 GCA_018244755.1 Jemadia pseudognetus
AAGGTCATAGTCCAACATGCTGGCCAATGTATGGTTGGTTTTTTAAGAGGTACGCGTCAGAATTTGAACCCAGGACCCCAAGTAACTCAGGTCTATATTTCCCAGAAAAGTTAGGCAGAGGCGTGTAGTACACTCCAATTTTTCACCTGTTATGCTATATGTCCCATCATAAAAAAGCGTTAGCGTATTATCATACTGAGGGCACGAATCCCGACTCGGTGCTATTACCGGAAATTTCAAGATAGAAAAATCCAATAATCGTTTGCCCGACTCGGGGATAGAATCCAGGACCCCAGGATTGGCAGTCGTGCTTGCAACCACCAGATCAACGATACATACATATTTATTAACAATTCTACTATTTATACAGTTTCGTTTTTCTCTTGCCTTTCTATCAATAACTTAGGAAGTAAATAGGTTTTTCTCATATTACTAACTGTATATTAGATCTCGTCCTGGCATTCACTCCCCACTTACTTTAATAACCTTTCACACAGTCCAGCCACCTTTTCTTTGATCTATCTGTCCCCTTATAGCCATATCAGAGTTGAAATGTTATGTGTCAATCCTCGAATATTTCTTATTAGGTAAAATTCACATTGAAAAGCAATTCTAATTATTTTCATGCATACATTTCTTCACGCCAGGTCCCTTACGAGGTCCTAACGGTTCTAAATATTTTTTATTATATATTTCAAGATAAGAACAAACATTTAAGTCGTTTAAGTTATATTAAACCAGAATGAGGAGTGTTAATGATGTATAAGACATGTAAGAAAGAGGCGTGCAGATGAATAGATCAAAGGTTGTTGTCTGCAAGAAAAGGTATTGTAAATTGACCCTGCAATCACTAAGACATACCAACGGTTACTGACAAATACACACTTTATTGCTTTGACTACATTTTGATTATTTTAATTGCATATTTATAATACAAATATAAATAACGGCTGATCAAAGTGCTTCTAAATTAAATTTAGAAATCTGTGAGTCAAATCTCCAAATTTGCCTCAACATCCAATTATGTTAAGATAAGCTTGGATTTAAGGAATAAATAAATTAATGAAATATCAAGTACTCGGCGAAGTTTTTACCTAGCAAAATAACTCCACGATCTCGACCTCTACTTGACGCCTTTACCAAATTCCTCTCTAATTTTCTTCGCAAACTTCCAGAAAGTTCGAAATGACTTTAGATTTTATTCCCGTTTTAGTATTGGAAATACGTAAAGCATGTAAAAGTGTCAAAGAAAATCATAGCATTTTCTATCGAATATCGCTATAAAGTTAAAATTAATTTTAGGCATAATGCTGAATTAAAGGTTTGTTATCTAAATGAGACTTGAACGCTATGAACAAAGGGAAATAATTAATAAAGAAAAGAGCGTTTGAAACTAAATTTTAAGATAACTTTAAATCTTCACTTATGGACACGGCCACTAAGATACATACCTACATGACTATACAAATATGACTTTTATAAAACCGTGATCTTACGTTGTATATTTCACGTAACAATGGAAATGTGGTCGGATTATAGACGCATTAATGATTCATTATACTACTCGTAGTGAATAGATAGAAGTTAAAACGTATTCATAAAAAACTGATAGGAACTGCTGATACCAAGCCTAATCATTGGAATAGAATGAGTATGCAATTTGAAGAAGGGCGTGTGGTATAACCTACGAATTATTGAGCTCTAATGGGTTTCAACTTAAGGGTCTGAAGGGGTTTTAATGGGCTATTAGATCGCAATTTGAAAATAATAATTTAGAGATTTGACAATTTGAAAATAATAATTAGAGATGGAAGAATGAAACGTAGATGTGAACGCATCTACGTTTCATTGAGATTTAATTATCATCCTCATGCTATGATTGTTGTTGGCGAGTAATTAGGTAAAGTTCGTATAAAAACTTATTGCGTACAGGGTAACGAATCTTTTTGGTACTTCAGATGAGACACATTGACTTGCGAGTTATAACAGTTCGGGCTCGGAGTCTAGACTTGCGTCTGGTGTAGGGCATTGAATTCAGTTCCTGTTTCATGGTTCGTGTTACATCATTATGTGACATTTACCTGACAGGTACATTTACCTCTGGTGAATCTACGTTTAACATGACCCATGGTGCCTTCTGCCTACCCTCCCGGGAAAATACGGGCGTGATGTTCAAAATTATGTGACAGACAAATCCATATGTAAAGTTTAGCATCACCGGACGTAATATTGAGACTGATAATCCTAACATTTTACGGGCATTTCTTGCTTTCCTACAAGTTTAATATTGGGGCATATTATCTATCATATGACAACAGTCGTTAATCTTCAACGATAGCTTCAGAGCGCCTCAAAACCACGCCATAGTAGAAACTAAGTAACTTCCAGTTATTGCGGTATTGTGACGGGTTCCATATTTGAAATTTGCTTTGGCTTAGGCAGGGCTTTAGATAGTATGGTCGCATATTAAAAAGTAAGCTCCCTTTCAACAAGATGCACGTATGGAGATATTTCTTGAGAAGAATTCTATCTGACAATATGTTTTCTTTATCTTTGTTTTTAAGTAGCGATAGCCCATTGATTTCTTTAGTACCCCAATTTCAGAGTTCTGAATTTAAATACTGGCAGGCAATTCTTTCTTTTCTAGATTATTTGTGTTTTTAGGAATAAATGTCACTTATTAATCAGAAAACATGGTGATAAAACCTAACTTAGAGGTTTCCATAATATTTTCTAAGGTGTGTAAATTCTGTGAAGACACTTGGCTACCGTTACGATTCAGTACCGGTACGATTCAGTACCGGCACGATTCAGTGCCGGTACGATACGGTGCCGGTACGATATGGCCCCGGTACGATAAAACTGCTGATGATGATTTTTTAATCTTCACCTACGATACATATGTGATCCATTGATACAAATTGTGTCTAGCGAACTAGTGGCGTTATAAAAGCGTATGAAAAGAATCTTTTGAGAAATGAACTGTTGAACTATAGTATACTTCTAATTAAAGGAGGGAAAATCAATCTTGGCAAGCAATTCATTTATTTCAATTATACTGGCGCATTATTTTGGTTCGTCAGCGTGACCTATTCAAGTCGGCTGTGAGTGATATTAATAACAATCTTTGTATCGAAATAAATTTCTATAGAAATATTGTCGGTGCGCGGTAATTTCGTGTATTTCCACGTCTTTATCTAAATGCGACGTAGCGAACGAAGGTAATAAATTTACTTGTCTACGCACACGTGTTTAATGTCTGTCTGTATAAAAACGAATGAGCCTGTTTTTCAGTCAGCCGATGTTAAAGAGCCAGCCTATGGTCCTACGTGGTTTCGAATTTAATGCGGTTAAAATGTTACTTCGACTTATTAATAGGATTGCTGTTTTCATTTTAAGTTGCTATGGCTCATTACGTCTTATGTTGTACAATTTATTTACTTTTCTTTCTCTTTCTTCTTTGTCTTGTCTTAAGGTCCAAATGACCAGGATCTGTTTTGTGTATTTAACCGCCTATTAGCGTTTATATTTATTTCAAATATCGTTTAACAGTGCTTACTTAAATATTTTCATTGGGTTCTTTGGCGTTTTCGGTTTTGTTTTGTTTTCATTCTTTTGTTAACACATCATTGATTGCGACAGTCAAATTTGATACATTCATCCAAATTACTCTGCTATTATGATAGTCCCCAATTAACTTTTTAAAGTATTTGCAGATTTGTTATTTTGTGTTTCATTATTAATTGAACTTATCAATATATCTGTTTAAATGATTGCTTACTAGCCAAGGGTGTCTGGTAAACATATCTAACGTTTTAATAAAACCTTCTGTGTGAGACTTTTATAAATTTAGTATTGTATCTTTTCATCTTGATATATGCCGTGTATAATAATAGATAATATAATATTTACGTATATAGGCCCGGAAAAATTCCCTCCTTCAGATTTGGCATTTGATATGATTTCCCTATACATTTTGCATATTTTATGTTAATATAAAACTGCAGCTGCAGGTGGTGAGATACAGGAGAATTCAGGACCAATACTACTTTATACATATGTACATCATATATACTGCGTGTTACTTTCATCATCATCATCAGACTATTCCCATCTACTGCTGGACACAGGACCCTCTCCAATAGCACGCCACTGAGCTCGATCTTCAGCTCTACGCTTCCAACCGCTGCCAGGCACTTTCCGTATGTCGTCACGCCATCTAGCTACAGTTTATTACCCCAATGGCGCACATCAGCGGGTCACTTAACGTGAATTCAAATCTTTTCTGGCTCTCCGATCGGTGTACCGACGGCTTGTTCTACGTCACATCGAAGATTTATTCCAACATCGATCGATGTAGGCCGTACGGTACTTCAATTTTGGCACTATTCCAAATTGTTTTTGCCAAATTTGCCGAAAATCGCAATCGCAAGGCAATAAATCCATTCGAAGGTTACCCCCGCGCAGAATCTTATGAATCGATGTGCCCACTTTTCCTTTCTGATTTATAAATTATAACAATCGTCCTAGTCTTAGCTATTATAGTTCCAAATTTCCATATTTCGCAATGTGTCTCAAATATACTGCATGTCTTATTAAGGTACTTTTGTTACATCACATTTTAAATATCATTACGACTATATTTTATTATTCACTTTTATCTTTCATTCTCAATTTACCGAATTTACTGAAAATCTATATTCTTTTAATCTCGTTATAGATTTTAGATTTTCTTATATGTATATGCTTAAAATTTTTCATCATCATTATCAGCATATTTCCGTCCACTGCTGGACGTCCTCTGCAATCGCACGCCACTGAGCTCGGTCTTCAGCTCTTACAATTTTTAGTACTTATTTTAAACGAAAAAAGTCAAAACTACAAGCTGCACTAAAAATTGCATCAATAAATCTTGTATAACTACAGTTGTAACAATGACTTGCATGTACGAATCTACCGAGCTAAAACTATTAACTGCATAAATCGCTGTCCGAAGTGGCCGCAACGACCAAAACTTCATTGAATGTGGCCATTTCTGTTTAAACGATTGATGTGTGCAGTGGAAGTTCGCTTGAATAGCAAATGACATCCCTATTTCTGGCGCCAAATAGTTCCGTTTCTTTTTCTGTTAAAATGTATGTTTTAACGTTAAACGTCAGGCTAGTTTACGCACGTTTCACGTGAGTTTTTAAACAGTATACCTTGGGAGTATAAACGTGTTTTAATAAAACGTGCATAAGTACATATTTTTAAGCTCTAATAAAAGTCATCGTTGCGAATACGATATGTCAATTTTCAAATAAAGTGATGTTACGTGTATGTAATGTAGATTTTTTGTCATTTATATTTCAATTAAGTGTTATGTTGTTTATACCAATATAATGTATAGGCTTTTTTTCATTTTGCAAAGTATCGCGTTTACTTTAAAAAACCCTCCTAGGGTGCCTACTAAAAAGCGTGAAAATAAACTAAAAATGTAATAGTAAGCACAAATAAATTTTCATGTCACGTTCTATTTAAGGTAACGTAATTCTACTGCAAAATTGTCTAAATTATAAATTAAATTATTACGTATACTTGTTACGTAAGCATAAAAGTTCAAGTCAAAATATTTACTTTACAAGTTTATTACAAAGCATTGAAAATGAGCTTACGAATTAATTTAGTCACGATACAGCCTTTGTTATAATAATAGATATAAATGAAAAAGATTACTTGGAAACGAATTCAGGCCTTTTTTCAGACCATGAAAGATTGTATCGGAGTGGGATTTAATTATCTTTGCGAGAAAATAATGCTGTACTTTTTTATCTCCGGTTGTTTTTATTTCGCTTGACCTTCTATTTACATTGTTTTAATCTTTCTGTATTTTTGACTCACTTTGTAGCTGTTGTGAAATATGTACAAACATCTTTTTCACATAATTATACTGACATAGCATTAAATTAAGAAAATAAAAACATAAGCCAGCTTTGCTCAAGTTCATCTCAACATGTACCTTAAAGGTTATTGAGAAAAACTCTAAAACCTACCGCAATCAACTGCCTCGTTGGTCGTGTTGGTTGCAAGAGCGTCTGTCAATCGAGAGTTCCTTGGTCCAAATCCAGGATCGGACACCATGGGATTTTTTAACATAGATTTTGTTACAGTGGCCCAAAATTCTTGTACATAGATCTAACATCCCCACTTGGAAGTCTCTTGTTGTGGGCAGCGGTATCAGTGTTATTTTAAAAATGGCAGTTCTCGCCTAGTTGGTAGTCCTATTAGTTATGTAGATGAAGGAACCATCGACTTTGATAGGCTTTGAAGAAGTGTTTTCCCTTGAATAAAAAAAACATTCGATATTTACATGTTCCGTAAGTAATATGTAATTTTATTCAATACATCATGTAGATAACCTTTTGCAATTAATATTATGTAATAAACTGTATGAAAATGACTATTTCATAAAGTATCGTATATGTTTATTTACTTGTATGTAAAACAGTTTTCCATACTACAAGTTTGAGAACAGAGCGATTATTATGAAAGGTCAGCTGGTGTTGGATATTTTTTTAGGTTAACGCAAATCTACTTCGAATTTAACTTTCATTGTGTTCATAACTCTCAGGATTCTCTAGTTATACAAAGTATGCCAATTATTTACAGATAGATTTCCCAGATAAATATTCGGACACAAACAAAAATGAAAAACATTTTGTACGTGTTAATTTTATAAAAATGCTGTGCAATATTTAAGAGCCGTGGTAAGTTGGTTGGGTCAATTTTGGTTGTCCACTTGGAGATCTAGATTCAATATATTTTAAGATTCCATATTACCAGGTAAGATGAAGGAAAACACTATCTTGTGACGAGTGCTTATCTATATATTTAACTATATTTTTCTCACTATTGACTATTTTTTTCATATCGGACCCTTGTTTAACACTTAAAGAGTATATGGATTAGTAATGACTTCTTTAGTAAAAAATATAAAAAACTAATCTAGCTATCTATAATAATAAAATCTAAAAATTTTGCTTATTATAATAATATATTTAGCATCAACAAAATGACGGGCATTTCATTTAAAGTAAGTAGTATGCCTATTGCATAGAAATGAAATTGAATAAGACGATTGCTGTCTACAACGGCGAACTTGTTTGAGACTATAAAAACGTAGGTAAAAAGTTCTATAATTTGGAGAGACTGGGTCATCCTGGGGAAGGGAAGGGAAATAGAGCGAAATGAAAGAAGATAGTTGAGGAGCCGATATACAAAGAGACGTGGAGCTGCAGGAAGAATAAAAAATGTACGCGCTAAAAACTGTTTTACGGTAGGGACTATAGGCAAATGTATGATGACTAAATCGTAACAGTGAAAGGCCTGCTGATTGGGAGTTCTGTGCATTACTTGACAATAATATATGAGAATGTGTACCATGGATTGAGAGGTTTTACCCATAAGTTTAGTGTAATAACATATGATGAAGCCTCCAAAGGTTGTGCGTTACATTGTTGCAGAAAGAAGTAATCTTATTTCGCCGTCAGTTCCGAGCATGTTTTATACATTTTTAATATATCCGCTATTTTGTGGTGAACATTCGCTCTTATGATACGTGTATAAATATAGTTTTAGGGGCTGTACTTTGGTATGTTTTACTATGTCTTGCTATAAAAATAGTCTTTTTGTATTACGCATTGCTAAATAATATGCGATTTATTATTTTCATGGACTCTGTCCTTTACGGAAATATAAGGTAAAGTTTATGGAGTTTATATTACTCGAATATCATACGAATTTTGTAATTGGTAGTTTCCTAGCAACGGAAGAAGCATCATCAATCTACTTCCGTATGAATATATGAATATTATGTCGTAGCCTAAAACTATATAAATTTTTGTGAGGGTTTTTCGTGATACATACATATAAAAGTTACATCACTACATTAGTATTACTATAATTATATTATCGCGCCCGGTCTCTTACTGGGTAGGGTAGGAACACCAAGAGCCACATAACTTATCTTAACTCTATCCTTACAGACCTGAAGTTTCATTTATATTCTTTCTTTTTATTGAGCGCTGTAAAAGTCATGAAAAGTGAAATACAGCCTAGGATGTAGCAAGCTTACCTAGAAAGTGTCTACTCATTCCTGTCTTGAATAATCCAGGTTGTACCAGTTGGGACAAATAGAATTCGGCGGGGAATTCCACTCTTTCGCAGTTTGTATCAGAAAACGATTTAGCTAACCGTTTCGTCCCATTCAGAGGGGTGTCTATGAGATATGGATACTGCGTTGCCGAACGTCCAGAATACCGATGGTAGAACGGAGCATATGGAACCTGATTATAGAGCTCTTAATTCCTATTCACAACTCTTTTCATGTAATCTTGCTGGTTATGGAGACTTTTGACTGTCATGTAATCCCATTCTCCATCTCCATTGTCACCATTCCATCAACTGCAATATCACCTTTTAAAATAAGCTTTAGTTGCGTACCACGCTTAAAGTTACGATAGTCTTTAAATTATTCGTAAACGTTAGCGGCCAGCGCCTCAGTACATGTCTGGCAACGTCGTTTAACGCTACCACGTGGATGGTTGCATGAATTCAAAAGGCGTTCCAATTTTCGCTTCGGTTGTAGCCTGCCCCCTTTTGTATACGGTTAATACACCTATGTACAAAAGAATAAATAAAAGTACATAAAAGTTATTTGTTTTATGATTTACTACTAGTCTCTTAATGGAACAACATAATTATATTTTTTTTTTACAAACGTAATCTGGTTTATGTGTTAAACCTTGTATTGGCATAATTTTGCCATGATTTGAAAATATAACATATTAAAATCCATTACATGTTAAGCATCTGAGCTATAACGTTGAAACTGTATGAAACAACATACTACTAATATATTTTATATTAATGCTTATTTTGGGGTATTACCATTGTAAATGATTGTAAAATATTTTATGTTAAATCGGTCTGAAGGGCCCAATTTGCTACATCGTACTTTGTGCGTTTGATCAAAGTCCGATGTACGAGCGGGGTGGTTAAGTTGCTGCGAAATTTCAATTCGCGTATGTTTTGCGAATAAAAATTTTAACACACCGTTTTTTAAATTGCTAGGCCGATTTTATCGTTTGCAGAGGTAATTATCTAGCGTGCCGAATAAACCCATACCAATGATGAAAATATAGGTACAGTAAATATCACCAAATTTATAATTACGAGTAGCACTAAAGTAATCTTCCATGGCAATCTTTCCGAAATCCCGTTTTGATTTTTCCTATTGTAATACGTATAACTATGAGTATTCTAAGAAATTTAAAATATTAGTTTGGGACTTTCATCGACTATTTAAAAATAATGTATTACTGAATTATTATTAATCGCGTTTAAATATCCAGTTACATACCATCTCAAAAAGGACTGTGACTTCTTTAATGCCATTTTTCACAAGAATTCCTTATTGGAGAGCATTATTCAAGAAGATTAAAGTGATGTTGGAAATGATAAAACTGAGAGAGCGCGTCGGGCGCCTGTAGGAGTATGGAAATAATGGGAATTCTGAGAATTCAGTATTGCTGCATCAGCAACGTTTACATGCGCGGTTACCAGTATATATTTTTAAGACCCCCGAGGGATTTCGCTTACATATACCTATATTGTATTGCAAACTGTTGTTACTGAAACTCATTTCACCTACAAATTTGCTAGGAGTTTACTTTCTTTGCTAGCCGCTCAATTTAGAGTTTATAGAGATGTAGACTCTTAGCTGTAAGGCAACAGCTACAAAATTCCCAGTTTCAGTGTTAAAAAGTATGGAAAATATTTGTTTCTGGTTGTTTTACAACGTAGGTTAGAACACCCTCTAACTAGGTGGAGGGACGATATACACGAAGTGATCGAGCTCAGTGGTGTGCGTGGGCAGGCCTATGTCCAGCAGTGGACGGAAATAGGCTAATGATGATGTATATAACGATTATATTAAAAATAATGAGCAATACAAATACGAAGAAAATCATAAATGGCTTCCAATGAGGGAATATAATTTATCATTTTATTTATCGGTGTGCACTTGATGTGAAAAGAAGTCATTTATCACTTCACGTCGCTGTTGGAGGGAAATGGGATTGTAAGGTTCATACCTTTTTATTTCACTGTGAGAGTCATTGGAAAATAACTTTTAATTAGTAATTTATAGAGGTCCATAACGTGAGACACAGATATATTTTAACTTAAATTTTCCAGCAGAATACTTCACAGTTTAATGAATCGCAATTACTAAATACCCTGGAATAAATGAGTAGATTATACAATGACCCGATATTAATAAAACATTTGTCTAGTCTGGAGTACTTCGGATAGATAAACCTTGTTAATATAAGATAATCTTCATTACTCATACAAGAGTTTCACAGTCGGGAACGCTGATAATATTCTTAATCCGCTTTTGCTCGGTTATTTTCTCAGGCTCCCTGCAAACGTCGTCCGATCAGCGATTTATAATTGATGCATTCGTTAATCCTCTAATTGGAGCATTCAGGAGAGTTGCGAACACAGAATTTAAGATGATACGAGTAACTGCAATTGTCGAGGTCTGAGTTAAAGCGTTTCTTGCGTACCTACCTGGTACGTTATTGAAATTTTTAAGCAGTTGTCACAATTAACTTTTTCCTTACGTCACAATGAGAATATTAAAGCTTGGATAATCATAGTCTTGGAACAGTTAATACTGAAAAACTTTTTATTGACAAGGTAATGTTGCTAGTTTAGTACATTTTAACATAATTATATTACTATAACTAAGCATGTAATAAAAGATAATGACGGGCCTTAATTTATCATGGTGATATGTCATTAACTACTGCAATAAATTAAACTATGCTAATGAATTTCGAGATAAGTTCCGAGTTACGTGAGTTACGTACTTGAGAGACGGTGGTGATAATTTTGCAGGCGGAACGTTGGTCGCGAACGTGTAAGATAGGGACCGTTCGCTGAGACGTTTCCTGAGTATCACGACGTGGAGGTTTCAGGAAGTGTCTCATTTAACACAACTGTACGTATTCATATCGGCTGCACGCTGTTTTGTATAGTCCAATCAACGATCAATAATCATCCGTTGTCTCATCTGAATATTATATATTTATATACATATGATGGTCTGAAAATTAGGGGACACCCAGAGGGTGATAGAATTATTGCCGTCTGCTATATTAGATCAGATTTGAACGTGTTTTTTTTTATTTTTACCAGTATGTTTATGTAGGTTTGGCGTAGTGGATGGAGAGGTCGGACTGAAAATGTGTGTAAGGACATACGATGCTAAAGGTATTTCGATTTCCTTCTTAAGGGCAGAAATGATAAATTACGCAATTTTTACAATACTTTACGTTACATTGGCCCTCTCCCGGACGTCTGACTAGCTAAAGTACCTGAGTTATAATAAGGTTTTAATGTATTTTTATGATCTTTCACAGAACGAAAATCCTTCGCTATCATCGTATATCGTCTGTGATTTTGTTAATAATTTCCCTCGTCTCCCTAACAAAGAATCAAAGGCGAGGTTACGAGTAGCTACGTTAAAAATAAAAATATGATGTATTTTTAAAAGCAGTATTGAATACACGTTTAAGTCGAGCCCTGCTCTATGTCGACAGCGCGACATATTTAAGTAGCTGTCTCGAGTGAACATCAAGTACGTTTCGTTTAATATTTGTCAACCGTTGTATCGACAGATCTCTTGCAGCTAAGAGATATTTATTTTACTTTAAGTGGCCCACTCCGCGGAGTTCTGTAAGTGCCGTGTTTGTAATAATTGTCTCAAAAATGATGAAGTGACGTCTAGTGCGCAAGATGAAGCTGAAATGATTAATTGTGTACAAAAAAAAGTACTTTTATGATGCTAAGTTAGTATGCACGCAATAGACGTTCTTCGATATTCGTTGCCTGAAAATGGTAAAAAATT
>DWTO01004017.1:0-11954 GCA_018244755.1 Jemadia pseudognetus
AATATAAAAATATACATAACAAATTCTGTACGGGCTGGACCCGTGTATACATCAGTCTGTCTGTATGTGGCGAGTGTTAAATCGGAAGACATTGATTTTGACGCCTCTCACTGTTTGTTTAAGAGTTTTACGTAATTATGTGTCCTCAACCTGCCGCGAAGAGCCGAGGTCAAGGTCAGCGACAAGGCGAAGATAAATATTAAAGTATTAGGTTTGTTTATAAGCAGCCTGTTCAGTTTATTTGCACGAGCACTTATATATATACAAATAATATATATGTCGACGAAAAGTGCGACAGAAGCTGAAGGACGATGACCTTAAACAGTATTATAGTATACTTAAAGGGCGATTTTAGTATTTTAGTGAAACAAGTTCATGTACATTATCGTAACATTTTAAGACGTAATTATGTATATACATAATCCATATGGAGTGTGTCACAGTCTTTCAATTTACGTACGGTCTTTGCAAACTGGTACGAATGAGGCAGTCGATTGTCTTTCTTGGAAATAATTGAATAACATGTCTGGCTCCCATCGCAGTTTGTGATTTTCAAGGTTTGTGAACTTTTAGTGAGTACATATACACGAGTCCGAAGAATCAACATTGCTCGATTCCAAGTCCATATGTTTGTTTAACTTCAGATTCTATAGTCTATTATAGAGTCAACTGTTATTATCAGACGCATGGCATTAAGTTAACGAGTAGGTAATAAGGAAATAATCCAATTGTCTGTATTCATTTATCTTCAATATCTACTTCACGCCTGTAATCTCCGAAGAGGTAGGCAGAGGAATGCAGAACCATTCCCACGTTTCACCAGTTACAGGCGTGAAGGTACTTTTTTTTTATTTCAATATCTACCAAATCCCAGATGTAATATAATAAATAATAAACAACGGTACTTTAGTAATAAAACGCTTTATGCAAATATTACGATACAACAATGAATAAAAAATAAATTATTATGGAAACATTTATTTTAAGTTATAATTTATCTATATAACAACATACTCTTACGCTCCATTAATACTAGAAGGCCAACCTCGACAGTACAACGTTCATCATTTCAACTACGAGACCTTCACGAGATTTGAGGCTAGTGTAAAATATATCGGTATCAGAACTCCTTATGCTCCTTGTAAAACCAAGGATACCTTTTATCTACAAAGCTCCGAAAGCGTGCGCGACACAGTTTCGAAAAATCAGTCAAGTAACACAACTGTCACATAAAATCGACAAAAAATACTGCTATGAGAATAAATCTCCATCGATTGTTCTTGTCCGGACCGGTTTACACGTAGACGGTGTCGATTGTTATATGCGGTTTCGGTTTCGTGAACAGGTCTGTCGCGGTCTTGAAGATGCTGAGTAGAGGCCTGAAAGTGGACGTCTCCTGGTAATAGGTCTGCGGTTGCTGGTACTGGTATCGGTATTGATTGTTGTACTGGTTGTAGAACTGATAGTTGTACTGTTGGCCGCCGTTGCTCTCGGGAATGACGTTCGAAATGTATCCGTTGGTGTTCACGTTGTCCACCGTCTGGTAGCTGCTGGATGCCGTGTATGTGGTAGATGCTGCAACCAAATTGAAAATTATAATTCACATCAAACTACATTACAATTATAACTCGTTTCAACGTCTCCCACAAATCACATTTTTACGAGACCAAACGTTTTGACTGGTACGTGCTTTGTTAAAAAATTTAACCAATTGAAAATTGGACATAATATGTCTACATTTTTGGTATATTTACATTATAATTCCGACTTTAACAATCTTTTAAACGATCTCAACTGTTCTTGGTATATGTGACGTTACTTACAGCATAGGCCTGAATATTTTCTAGACTCTGAGAGTCCGAAAGTGCTGCACGATGGGTATCCCTTCTCGTATGGGTTGGACCCGAGGACGTTGCCGCCTGGGCCGTAATTGCATACGTAGAGTTTGGTGTAACCACGCACGGGGTCGTAGTAAAATGTGTACCCACAGCCCACTTGTGAAGTCTCACCCCATACCAACTGTGGATTAAAATGTTATCATTCATTAGACGCAATATTAAAAAAATGAAATACTTCCAGTATATTTGTTTTAATTTTCCTAACAACGTTATATAAATTTTAAAGTATTTTAATTTAAATTTAGTGCACAAATATTTACACACCTGAGAATAGTGTCCTGTTCCGTGTCCGCCGCTGATAGGCTTGAATCCATAAATGCGAACTTCGTCAAACCAAGCGTCGATCTGCTTGTTGAAATCGGGTTCAGAGTCAGCGGCTTCGGATGGCGGGCGGGTGGTCCAGGTAGCGGCGAGATTCTGCCCCACTGGGAACCGTAGAACATCGCGCTGGGATGCGCGGTCATGAGCCGGCGTGCACTGGTTGGCCCAACGCTGCGCGGTCGCTGATAACTCATCATCCCACACCTAATGAAAAAAAATTGACAACACTTACAATTCACCATTTTGATTTCAACATTAGCAAACTTCCACACTATAATTTGCTTATAGTATACATGTACTCGTTTTTTCTAAATGTTTCGGCTTTAGAACGCTCAACCTTCGTGAGGTCAATGTAGTCAAAATACAATTAAATACACGCGACGTTTTACAGAATATTACGATTTGGATCATTTGTACCTTTTGTAACTGTTAATAATACTCAACACTTTTGTTATGTAAACAAATTGTTATCGCATTTAAAACCAACGTATGTATAAACAACAAGATTGTAGGCTTTTGGATATGTTGCTCCTTAAGTTTATATTAATGAAATGTTAACAGTTGCGTTATGTTCATACTTTTCTATAAATGCATATTATTCAAATTTTCCATGAAAACATTACCGAATGGTTGGTATTGTTTTGTACTTTAACATGGTCTTGAATGAATAAGCTTTTGAAACACATGTACATGGAACATGGTACATGGAATACGTGTACACATAAGGAATCACTGCCAGTATGGAAAACATAACTGACTTATGGTTTTGCGTCCAAAATTATTTTACCTACTTATAGCGTATCTAACAGTATCGTTTCATCACAATACATTATCTCTCTTAATTTTATTAAATGAAGACAAGCGTTCTTATTTATTAGGTATTCTTTGGTAACAAGACGTGTTTAAGTTTTATCGATCCCGTTTAATGTCTTCCTATTCAAATCAGATAGATAATTTTGGCATAATTTACTGTATATTTTAACATTAAGCCTATAAAATGTTACATATAGTTTGCGTCATTTAATTATTATAGATTCGTTCTGCGATGAAATCATTTGGTGTTTTTAATAATATAATAAGATGTAAAATAGTGAATGATAAATTTAAAATTTTGAATAATCCACCTACCATTTCCATCATATTAGCAGCCGGTGGTTGACTGGAGACCTGCCCCAGGGCCACAGATTGTCGAAGGCGATTATGCGCGTCCACAATAGCTTGCTTCTCGTACGACGTCAATCCTCCTGATCCTAGAGATCAAACGGTTCATTATTACATGTGACATTAGTCTATAATTTGGTAAAATACAATGCAATTATAAAGTACAATTCGTTCGATAATAATCCTTAGAACAATTTGATTTTAAAATTCAATCTCGATATTTGCAAAAATTCAGAAAGTAAAATCAACATGCGATCCACAATTTTATAATTCTCCGGGTTTATCTGATTTATTGGAACTGTGCGTATTACACAGGTGTCTGTGTCAATAAATTTTTACGACCTCGATCCATACGAGTATGGTAATGATCCATCTTTTTGGTCGAATTCATTTTGCGGAATCCAGACTGGGTGGCGACGTGGTTACATATTTTTTCTCTTTTCATTGTCATCCATTATTTTAATGTCTGCAGGCTGCCATGGCAAACACTTGAACATTTATGGTTGCCAACCATCTATTTAATATTTAATGCCACAATCCATCCTATTAGATCATCTTAGAACACAGCATTAATAAAATAAAGTAAAAATACCTGCCTCTCATAAGTATATAATATAAAAATTTACGAACTCAAGAGTAATTAAAATTGATATTAACAACCTTTCGATAACTTACTTATCAACTGTTTGCCGGCACCGCAGCCCTCTGTTGCTGCGAAGAGACCTCCCAAAACAAACAACACTAGGGTGATCATTTTTTTATATAGTTTATTATTCACAACACTATTAACTGAAATTAAATGCACGATGTAAGTTGAGATTCGTAACTAAAGTTATATATGTGCCCACTTATATTTACGAAACGTCAAACTATATGTAATCAGCCGGTGATCCTCTACACGACGTGTAGCGCGCTCTCCGGGTCTTAGTTATTTGTGCCGCGAGCCGGTCTGGCGGTCACTTAAGTACTCGGTCGCGGCGTTACTATGGAGACTCGGCGACGCCATCACACCTTCTACTTCGCTTAAGCAGCTCAAACATTTCGCTTCGTAGAATCCGTGACAACCGTCTTCTTTAATTCAGCCGGGATACGCCTGGTGAGATACCTGGTGGCACACCGAGTGCGACACCTACTCAAAATAAAGTCATACCATCGAATCGATGCTCCAGTGTACAAGCAAGTGAGAGTACGTACATACTAGTACCTCCGTTTAAGCTCCCGAATAAAGACAATAGGACCGATCGCGGCGTACAGTGTTACTCAGTTACGACACGAAGAAAGGTTAAACGGGCACCGATCGACCACTTTTTATCTGCGGTAATAATTTAAAACTCATTATGCTGCACCCGTTGGTTGTCAATGAAATCGAGTTCTTGTGATGTGTCCGAGCCAAAGGCGGAGGTATGTTGACAGATATTGGTCGGAACGGAAGTGGTCTTTAAGCGAAATTATAGGCAGCTAAAAACAAGGAAAGAATAACGCGCAATCAACGTTTTTGTGTCAAAGGCTACTTAATTTTATGGCTTTTACGATCGTACTGCAGTAAAATTTATTGTTTATCTAGATCGATCGTTCGCTCTTTGTTCTCTTTATCCGCCGCGGCATCTCCCTTGTAAATTGGTGTTTTATTGTAATTATGTGGCGATATATGAAAAATAAAGTTTTTAATTAAACATAAAAAGAAAGACGTTGATTACGAATGCCTTAGGAGACATCTTGTCTGTTACTCACCAAGCCAGTTTACCACCTGAGGTGAATTTTGCTCGTGCTTCGGTAATTTACATATTAACATCCTTTTATTTATATTATTTATGATTGGTTGATTAATACATTAATATAATATTTTTTACCTCATTCTAAAATGCATTTATTCACTCGTCAAATAATTCGAAGAAATAAATCATGATATAAGTTAACATTTCAAACATTAATACATCAATACTTGTTATAAATGTGTAACTGATTAAATGCTCAGAAAATACAACGTATTTTTTTAAATTTACGATACAGACTGATTATCCTAATAGAACAATTAAGATATTGGAATTTTTAGGAACAATCTACAGAAAAAAAACAATGTTTTTTATACACAGCGCGTAATATGCTTAAACTGTTTACATAAAAGCCGTATTTATGCAAAAACTGACAAGTCACGAACACAATATTTTGCTGTTAAATTTTTGCCATTTCAATATGTGCTTTAAATACACGGATAACAATATTTATTATCTGATATATTAATACAGCGGTAGGTTTTATCATTGGTACATCTAAAACAGACAAATATAATTAATTATTAAATACACGATTTATAAATTCATACACATTTCTTAAATTCCATATAACTTTGTCGATATCATCTCGAAAGTCGTATCCAGTTTATGTGACCTTTATATAAATGACCTTATTATTACATTATCAAACAAACCTGTAACTACATAGTCAAAGATCCAGCGACGACCAATATGAATTAATTTCTGTCTGTTAAAAGTTTCTAGAATTTATATTCATATACATTAAACGAATATAAGACTTTCGGAGTCATTAAAGTGAATCGTGGAAGTGTATTATACTCTTCTGCCTAGCTCTTCGAGGATTACCAGCGTGATGTTATATTTTTTAGAAATTATTAAAGAATGTTTTAGAACGTGAAATGAATATAAAATAATAAAAAATATTTTTTTGCTGGTGGTGACTCGGAAGATGGAGCAACTTTCTGACGAGGTTAGTTCTCGAAAGCCGGCTTCGGCAGACAAAGCGTCGGCTATGCGTTCACGCTGTCTTATCTGCTACGTGTTTAATATCACGTTTGTATGTACTTATGAATTTTAATATTCTTGTGCCATTGTCAATAATTTTCAATGCCGAAACAGGTGGATTCAGTACGATGGAATCGCATCAGGAAACCATTGAAAAAGTATAAAGTAATTTAAAAATTAAATTCAGATAAGGTAAGGTAAGCTTTTCTTTTAAAATGAAAATATAGAAAAAATAGTTACGTTTTTTTACTTAAACTAGTGTCGCAACTACATATTTCAATCGTGTTGTTGTGATCAGATTTTTTATTATACAGGAATTGAGTTTTTGTAAAAAAAAATATTGCCTTAAAGTGTAGGTTTTGATAGAAACATGTTTTACATAATTATGCTTGATTTATGTAGTTGTGTGAAAGTTTGGTCTTATTTGCTTTTAATATATACTACTTGTGAATAAAATGGACTTTTAATTATTATGGGTTTTCCAGATTATAATATCTAGTATGCCGTGCCTATAGAAGTTAGTCAACTATTTGTGAATTATTAACAGGTGTAAATATTTACTTAATATAATTTTAAAATGTTTACTTTCCAGTTTTTATCTGGTCATCACAAATACATTATGTAATATTTAGCTTTATATTGATTGAATTTTGTTAATATCAATGAAACAGGTTGAAAGTTACGCATGGTTATAAGATGAATTATGCGTAAACGATTTATTCGACATCAAATTTTAGAATTTATGTTCGTGTCCATGTGTTAAATATTCACATAGATTTTATCAATCATTATTTGAACTTTCGGTTCGTATCAAGCTTATGTTGATGATATATCATTCTTTCATGGTCAATGACTTCAGTTTTAATATTCACGTACTTTAGTGAACATTCATTATTTGTTCTCGAACTCATGAGTTTACCATTGATAAACACATCACATCCTCCTAAGATGGTATCTATTTAAATATTTTTGGAATTGATCAGCTGTCGTCATACACGCAAGTAAAGTTTCATTGTAAAACAGCGTAAAATATTACCATAAACATATCATGGTTCAACCAAACATGTTTAGGTAGAAAGTAGGAGGTATATTTGTTTTATAAGCTACAAAACTTATCAATGCTGAATTTTGTAAAATTGCATAAACCTATACTGAATCTAAACGAATACACCAAGGAAGATATTTGACGTCAAAATTTCGTAAATTGAGTATTAACTGGGTTATCGCAATATAATCATAGCTGGTGCAAGGAATTCTAATTCAACTCTTTCTAAATAAATGTACTTATACGACGAATATTACGATTAGGTATATTTGAATTTCTTGGTCTGCCAATTTTAACTTGGTATACAAATGACATGAAACGTAACAAAATCATTCAGAGATAGATGTAATAAATAAGTAGGTACAGTTTTGTATGATTTTAAGCTTAGTTTTTCTAATCGCCGAAAAAATCGTTCATTTGAATACTTTACGGTATATTATTAACACAGTTAAAAACTGATTTAATGTATAATTGGGTCTAAGTTATGTAGCTTACGGTACTTGCTGTATGTATTTTGAATGAATGAATTTTCACCATCACTTTGGGTTAAATGATAGAGAATGCCGCTGAGCATTAAAGCCATCTTTAGGTGCAACTACATAATATAACAGTTGTAATAAATAGATTTTAGGTGTTACAATAAAAAATAAATAAATAATGATTCAGGAATACTTAGCTACAATCGATGGAACAAAGTGGTTAATAAAACAGTTAACCTTAATGTTTCATAAGAGATTATAATATCATTTTAAATTTAATTATCGTACGGCCATTGACGCCGTTAAACATGCAACATTTAAAACATCATTTACATAAAGTGAAAAAACATGAAAAATCTAAATAGGTAGTTCAACATATTAATAAAGAACTCTTTAATTTGCTCATTTCGAGAAAGAAACGATTGCCACCATTAAATTAATACCTTTCTGTTACTGTATCTCTATATCCATTAGACTAGTGATAACGTTGAAAATATTCGGTAGTTACGTACGGTACTGATAAATCAAGTAAAATGAATTAATTTGAGATAAGCGCTCATTCGGTATATTAATCACATTATATGCGAAATAATCTCATCTCATTTGTAAGCTTCGTATGAATTTGCAGCGACACGCCTTGCAGATTAGAATTTAATTTAATTTAATTGATTTTATATATTTAATTTAATTCTTAGAATTTTTTATTGTTAATCAACAATTCTGTACACCTTTTGTTAACAAGTGTAAAAAATGTAACAAGAAAAAAATGTAATATCACGCCTGTAATCCCCGAAGAGATAAGAAGAGGAATAAAAAGTATTTCCACATTTCACCAGTTATGCTTACGTCCCACTATAGAATAGGTGGTGAACCGGTTCCTATACATTGGGCACATGTCCAGACTCCGAGACACTATTAGAAAATCTACATTAGAAAAAAATTGTAATGTCCGACCCGGGATTTGAACTCAGGACCTCCCGATCGGCAGTCGCACTTGCAACCAACACGACTAACGAGGCAGTCAATTATATTTAAAATTTACAATAATTTACAATTATGCTTCCAAGAAAACTGAGGTACCGACTTTCTGAGGCCTCAGCTTCTTGCTTAACATATCAAAGGGCTTTCTTTGAAATATTTATATTTGTTTGTTCCTTTTTTGCAAAACAAAAGTCAGTGCGCAACTGCGCATATGCAAAATATCGGGACACGAGATTCTAAGTAAATATTTATCTGTCAAGTAAACATACATTACTACCAGGAATGTGGTTTTAATATTTGAAAGCAAGGGTACGCAAGTACTGACTACAACAACGCATAAACAATGAAGATTGAAATAAACGAGCTGGTTTACTATTTAAATAAGATTTGATTAATATTTTCAATACACACACTTTTTCAAACACATAATAACTTCAATAGAAAAATAATATAGATAATATTACTGATTTGTGAGATGACTAATGTGTACGCTCTTATGAAGTCAAAAGACACAATAAAAAAAATAACTTGTATTTCAACATTATCATGATCGTCATCACCCCCTTTATTGATCCACTACTGAATCTGGGTCTCCTCTCAGAACAAGCAGGCTGACACAAAACGTTTCAGAAATTGTCAAATGATATTGAACATGAAAACCGTATGATTTCTTCAATTTATGACTCACCACAAGACGAACCATATATCCATAGAATAAGTGTTGGACCTAAATAACTACGCTATTACTAAAACGTCACAGACATAAAATTGTTGGATGTCAAAACAAACGCAAAAGATATAGTTGATACAGTTAGACAAATGAGACGCCTTGCTCTGCAGAGACCTTTTGACCCTGTATTGGGGTTAGACAGTTGTAACACACTGTTTGAAAACATTCGAATGAAAGTCAACAAATCCATTGACCCAAAACTTGGCAATACGGTTCGCGGTAAAGCGTACGCTTTCTTGGGTCACTGTCCGATGGTAGAGGTTTTCGAATTGTGGTGTATTATATGAATATACGTGAATTTAATAGGTCTTCACTAATACAAAGCTTTTCAAAATCTATCGGCTTACTGTCATTAATAATGGATGCTACACAATGTATCGTATTATTCAACTCATTATGAGGTTTGATTTTATCAATATTAGCCAAATTAAAACTGAGTTTTATATCAATGCCGGTTAACTGTTAATTATCTTGAGAACTTTTACTTAATGTGACCTATGTAAGTTTCCTTTATCGCATAACTGTAAATACAGTTGGAAAAAACGAAAACAATTCATAGTGAGTTCTATATCTCATATTTACTAATTTATTTAGTCATACCAAATGTAATACGTACAATTATCACCAAAAAGAAATGTACAAAAACTTTGCACATTGGAAACGAAAATCCACTTACCTGAATTCACTAAAAATAATTGTATTTTATCTCACCATTTTATACTCAATTACCGTGTATTGTACACAAGGGAAGTAGATGAAAAGAATGCAGAAGCTTATAGTGACGATTTAAAAAAACGAGTTGACGACAGACGCGAACAATGCGAGGAGCTTCCTCCCGACGCCGCAAATATCGGAGGTATGAGCACTTAAAAAATAAATACGTGGATAAATACATGATGTAAGCGACATATTCAACTTCCATCCCGCTCGATGCCTATGACATTTTAATCGGACATGTGTCATATTTTCTTTAGAATAATTAATTGAATCAATTAAATAGATAAAAGATGCTTATTCACGACAATTTGTCGGTTATTGTGAAGGCATTCTAGTTGAATATAATAGAAGATGGACGTTAATTTATGATTTGTTGTTGCCAGTTGATGTTACAACTTATTATTATACAATTACATTTCCAACGCAAGTACCAATACGTGCATACGTTGCATTTAATTTAATCTAACGTAAAACTGAAATCTAAAATTATTGCACTAAGCGATACCAATTCTAAATGTATATTTCTATTACGATATTATTAAAGAGAATTTTGTATTTATATATTCATACATACATATCCTCATAAATTTACGTCAGGTCCTTTACATGGTAGGCAGGTACTACCGAGTGCCAAATAATTCTATCTTTATAGACCTGGCAAGCTTCTTCCATTGAAACCTTTTATTTATAGAATTATCTTTAACTTTCATGACCAGCGTTTGCAGTTCAGATGTTGTGCAACCGATTAAAACTGCGTCGTCAGAGTAGTGTAGGCAGTTTATTACTAAGTTACCCATACTTACGACCACATTCGTTTCTTTCAGTCTATGAAAGCATGCGCGACAACACGCAGTCCTAAGTGATGCTAAGACTGACATCAAAACCAGGGCAACATTTTCCCATCAAACTGCACATATGCTTGACAGTTAAAGTAGATATATGGACCGTACAGCATGCAGCAAACCACCGCTAATTTGTAGTAGTAACTTAACTTTTATTTTTTAATATTATTTTATTTAATTTATTAACCTTTTATTACCTCGGTCATATCTTCTCCAAAATACAAAACTGCACAAAATCTTCTGGTCGACTGCCAGATGGTTATCTATGATGTAGCGAAGAAAAAAATTAAACTAGAAAACCAACAAAATTACAAAAGTCCTATAGTATCTGGCCCGGGATTAGAACCCAGGACCATCCGATCGGCTGTCGCGCTCGCACCCAAGACGACCTAATGGCAGTCAAATTAGGAAAATGAATAGTAATTAATCGGTTTTCTTACATAAAGTTGTGACCAATTTCATATTAAAACATAGCAAGTATAAAATTATTTTGAGTTTTTTACTTTCACCGGCGAATATAAGTCAACTTTCAAATTCATTATTCATATGTAACGTCATTATGAATGGCCATACAAATTCGTATATTCTTAACTTATTTCAAACTTTAATTATTATACTTCCGTTCCTTCTAAAGGTGTTTTAATGCTTTTGCAATCATAAAATATTATGTTTTATAGTAAGCCTTGACTTATAGGGTTTATTTTCCTTGTTAAATAGAAACGACCTTGAGAGGATTAACTTATACAACATCCGTAATACTATAGAAATTAATTTTACAATAAAATGAAATAAATGTTACGATAAATCGTTTGCCCTAAACCAAGAATTAAATTATGATAAATAAAAAAATTATAGTATTATCGAAACGTTTTATGTTTTGGTTTAGATTTTTGCCCATTTCGGGTTTCTATAGTTAAATTGTCGGTACGTACGTAGGTAGGATTTCACATAATTTTGTAAGATGACAGATATTACAAACATAATATATACCTTACACAAATATTTATCCTAAAAAAACTAT
>DWTO01004018.1:0-11953 GCA_018244755.1 Jemadia pseudognetus
ATATGATTGGAAAAAATCAAAAACTGCATCCATCAAAAATTGAATCCTAATGTCCATAACGACATTTCTGCTTGGCACAGTGAAATATTACAGCGTTAAAGCAATATTACGTTTTTAAATATGAACTTGTATTTTAGTTACAACTATTGCTATATTATAGAATTCGTCCTTTTTCCGTTTCCGTTAACAAATAGCTAGGGGCGGCCATTATTATTATGTCCTGTTGAGTTAAAACCAGAAACTTGAAAGTTGGCTTCACGAATTTATTTCCTGCGATGCTCTTTAAAGCCGCATTTAACGTAGGTACTACTGTTGCTTTTGAATTCAAATACAATATTTTGTTGCAGTTTTATGTACATTGTTCCTTCTTTATTTTTTTTCTATTGACAGTTTCTTAATTATAATAATATCTAAAAACACCAAATCAAAGTTTTATCTAATCAGAATATTTTAAATTATAATTTCTGTTTTTTTTTTATTTGCCTCTTGATCATCAAATACTTAAAACGTTTTTCATTTGCAGATCCTACCTTCATTGAAGAGATAATATTCATCACACAAATCATATTTCTACTTTATATGTTTATATCATTAGCTGATATATTTGAAAAAATTGTACATCTGTTAATGTTCTATATCAGCGAAACCTAACATGATGGTCATTAAGCAGGCCCATAAAGCTATGCGGGTATTAGGTACGTTTTCTATTTTGGTTTCGGTAAAATTTGATGGCCCCGGGTGTTCAGTTCGCTCGGCCGCTTCATGGAGTGGGTACGCAAAGCGGCCGCTTTGTGTCTGGACTATCGGTTTGAATTATTCAACGCCTAGCGCAAAAACTTCACATGAGATCGTTTAGTCTACATGGCAAACGAATGCTGCTCCGCGAGCACTCAAGCGACTATCGACCGTTTTATCTCCATGTAACACATCAAAATTGCGTGTTGCTACCCCATCGTCACCTTTCTCTCCACCTCCGTAAAGTAAACGATCCCGCATTTTTCGCAGGGCCGCGCGCACTTTAAGGATCTCATGAAAATGGAATAGGTACATGATCGTTGTATTATTTGCTTGTACAGCTGTACATAGTAGGTAAACGATTACTGACAACTGTACATAGTATATTATGTATGATTCTCAGATTATGTACATATATTTATGTTATATATAACATTTTTATCAAACATAGAACTTAGTGAAATGAACGTAAGCGAATCCTGATATAAGTGAAATAATAGCACAAGTCTGTTATACGTCTCATACAATTATCCATATATTTTACTTAGCTACGAATTTTACCTATCGCGTGTATGAAAGCCAAAAGACAAAAATGTCAATTCAAATTAAATAAGGAAGGTATGTTTGCGTAATTTTCTACTTTTGTATATGCTCTTACATTTTTCTTCTTTTCTTTTTTAAATTTCTCGACAGATTTTTTTACTTTGTATTATTATACTGTAGCTATGCGTGGTAGTAAGTGAAATGACCTTCACAGAAGCCTTAAGTTGTTACATGGATACAGACCTACGACACGCCGGTGTGTGTAATGATAGAAAACGCAAAAAATCGTTAATGGCGCTAAAGAAAATTATGCTACAAATATACAAATATAATTTTTTAATATACAAATATAAACAGAGTAATCCTTCGCCTGTAGTTTGTTTTTGATAGAATATAAAACACATTTTTTGTTTTCACTTTTACAATACATTTATATCAAATATGGCCATTAATTTAGCAATACTCTTTTTAATTTTGTTTATTTGACAGCATTAAAGACGAATGATCATTGTTGACGAAGACCAATAGTCACGACGCGCCTAGAAACTGGATTTCGCGGGGAGCTGATGCTATTGTACATCTTTAAGGGACTCATGTTATGTTCAACGCTACACCACCTAATGCGAAAAAACCTGTCCAACTGCTCAATATTTCACTTCCCTCTAGTACACTCCGGGCGCGTTTTTATTGGACGGTATAATTTCGTCATAAACTCGCGCAGAGGCCGCTAATGTGTCACTAACGCGGCTCGTCGTTAAGGGCCATTCCTGACACTCCGAGAGATGATTCTTGATGGCGGAATTGGATTTCTTCCAACAAGTCGTATACTCCAAATCGCCTAAGCAATAAGACAGGTCTCCTTAGCTTAATTGCAATTAAAGAAAAATGTGTCCGTACTCTAATTTTTCCATGGAACCGCTGCGATTGAATTGGCATACCTATGCATTTATTTCAATGTAATATTTCATAAGAAATCTTGCGAAAATACAACATAATCTTTCCCATCTTAATCTATGTAGTGCTTCTAACGATATTATTTAACCATGAAACAAAATACTTTTACGGTTTTAATGTATTTTGATTCATAACATCAAGTTCTGTGTCTCACAGAAACGTGTTATAAAATAACAATGATGGCTCCGTGTCAGACACAATAAACCTTCTCCTGTAAGACAATCCTCGCGACAGAAGGCGTAACTCGACACTAATCTGTTGACGCGCCCGTTCTTGCCTCTACTCTTTGTAGAATGTAATATTTGTATTACACTGATACTTAAATGTACCCTACTTTCTTATCTTTGTAATAATACACGTTTTACCATTTTATTAAAACGTAACACACCTGTAATCCCTGAAGAGTTACGCAGTGGAGTACACTCCCACATTTCACCAATTACGTTTACATCTTAATATGGAATAGAAGGTGAGTGTATTGCCATGCACCGGGCACAAATCCAGACTCCAAGCCACTACTATAAATTTCTGATATTTATTAATTTTAATATCTGAGTTAGATAAATAAAATAGTACTCGAACCGGGATTTGAATCCTTGACCTCTCGATCAGCAGTCGCGCTTGCAAATATGTATATAAATTGAAATATGTACATATATAAACATTACTATGCAAAAGTTATGTCTATTATTATTGAATCGTCACACCAGATTCCTAACAGGTTGGAGAGAACATCCATCGTCAAATATCTCAATCTGTTTGTGTTAACGTAAAATGACGCCTCTACGTTAATAAAAATTCTACATATTAAACCCACAAACCCCCTTGCGCCAAGCAATGTTTGCCGAGGGCCGGGCCGCGGCGTAACACTACACTAATCTGTCGAGGTGAAGCGTCAGACAATTACGCGTGCACGTCACATTGTGTTCCTTTGTAATACATTGTTTATTGGGAATATACCAGCTACCCGGAATATACCGGTTACCGGGAATATACCGGTTACCGGGAATATACCGGTTACCGGGAATGTACCGGTTACCGGGAATATACCGGTTTGTTCGGAAGTTACCGGCTACAATTTTCATTCGTAGCAATAACTGTTGACTGATATCGCGTCTAATAGAAATCGAGATGTAGACTGGGATATAGCACACTCATCTAGAAAGAACCTATTCGCTCATGTCTTTAATAATTCTTGATTAAAATGTTTTTGAAGTCCAACGGTCTGTTAAGCACACATATCGCGGGAGGTGTGCCAAATCAATATTCATGAACAGAACGACACCCATCTATGCGTTGTTGTTTTGATACAAAACGCAGACATTTGTAAGCCGTGATGGTGACATTTCATCAATTGGAGCATATAGGCACCCCTGTGAGCTGTATGTATAGTAAAATATAGCAGAAGAATAACGTAACATCACGCATATAATCCCCGATGAGATAGGCAGAGGACTGTAGTTTCACCAGTTCCGTCTACGTTACATCATGAAATAGGTGGTGAGTCTATTGCTATAAACCAGGCACTTATCCAGAATCTCAGCTGCTATTAAAAAATCTAAGTTAGATTAGTTAAACTCCAATAGCGCCAGCCCCGGTTTTGAACCCAAGAGCTCTCTATGGGCCGTCGAGTTTACAACCAACATAACTAACGAGGCATACCAGACTCGAATCTGGTGAATCATTTAAAGGTCCCTTAAGTCACCTGTTTACCTTTCCATACTGTAATTCGTTCTACACTCCTCAAGTTTTCAAACCGCTCATATTACTAAAGCATCATTATTATTGTTGTTGAATCAGCTCCCTTCTGGGACAAGGAAAGAGATCCGAGTGACAAATATATCTATTGTTATATTATCCTTAAAAGTATTATAGTGCCACAATTAATAAAATATTAAAGTCAATATGAAGGCTAAAATATCAGCTGGTGTTGGATTAAACATCGTAGATTAAACATATGAATGAATCGAATAGTTCAGCTACAAATTAAAACTTAGTGGAGAATACTCGAAATATCGTATCTAATAACAAGTTAGTTTTAAGCTTGGTTGGCTGTAGAACTAATATTTTATTAAATCAGCACCATTCCTGCTTTAATAAAATATGTACGCGCGGCATGATCCCGGCCACGATTCCGACGAACGCTGGAAATGTATTAAAGATGAAAATAACTGACAACAATTCTATTTTAAGGCAAACAAATTTTGCGAGAACGCAATATGAGATTACGAGATAAGGAAATGTTACGGGTATTTGATAATAATATTCGTTGTTATGAATTCATGATGGACGTATGTACCTCAACCTGTAATAACGCAAAACATCTGTTTGAACTCATAAAAAGTAAGATTCGCTTTGTTATTAGTTATGACATCGTCACGCTTAACCCTTTACAAGGTAGGCAGGGAGTATAGAGCTTAGTAACTTCCTTCCTATACTTCTATATTCATCACTTTCTGCTCTTTCGGAGTCTTTGTAATTCATTTCCGTCGAATTTGTAACTCCGAAGAGAATTGGACGACTTACATTCGCTACTATGTTGAGTTCTTAATAAGTTAATGAAGTTAATGAAGTTAATGTATGATATAAATTGCGTAAATTTAGCTCGCCAAAAAAAATTACACGAGAAACATTCGTTACAAAAATCTCATCATGCCCACGCCTCGGTACAAATGATATCCGAAGCCGTAAAGCGAAGTGATGCCGTAAGATTTGGTGCTAATGAAACAATTTACAAGCCACCGTCCGCTCTAAATCGTCGGTAATCTCCTAGACAAATGGGCTTCGTAGCGCCGCGCCCACTTCAACGGGACTTCAATTGCTTCTCTTACCATCTAATAAACTACTTAATGGCTCTATTAAACTTGGAATTCGGCCACCATCGTCGTTTTTGCAATTTTAATTTCCAACTGTCGCTTGCTTGCGGGGATTACATAAATCAATTACGTATGTGAAGTCTAATTGAATTTGTAACTTTGTCGCTAGAGTTTTGAAGTAAAACGTTTTATTGAACTTTAAATGAGAAAGGACTTCTCGTTATTAAGATCTTGAATATTTTAAAATATCGGTTGCCTTTCTATATTACCATACATCGGACCCAAAATTATTATTAAATTAAGGTCCGACGATAAGCATCCTATACTAGAATCCATCTTAAATTATTGTTTATATGACGGTTTTTAACAACCACGTAACATCACGCCTGTAATCCCCGAAGAGGTACACACGGGAGTGTAGTATACGCCGACGTTTCATCAGTTAAAATTCCGTCCATAATAGGAATAGGTGGTGCGCTTTTTACCATTGTTCCTAATAATATTTTAAATAATGCCATCGCAGTATTACCATCGAACAAGCCATGGCACTGAGCAGTAATGCCGCGGGCCCGCCTCTTCCGTGTCCGCCCTTGTCCTCGATAACTCTAATTGACCTGCTGACGGGCATTAATCTGTGAAACATACGGAAACGCGGAGCGGCATGCCGAATTAACTGTGCCATAACAATAATGAAACCTCGCGTTCATATTATAATCCTCTCGTTAGTACAGTACTCAAATCGGTTTGGAATGGCACATGTTAATATTATAACATAATGCATATTAGGTACGTTACGGGGTAGGCAGAGGTCAGCGAGTGGTAAATGTCTCTATCCTTACAGAGTATACTTACTAGTATTTTACTAGAATTTATATGACATGAGACAGCAATAGACTCATCCTCTATTCCATAATAGGATGTAGGCGTACCTGATGCCACAGGGGTACGCACTTCACTCTTCTGCCGATCTCCTCAAGTATTACAGGCGTGATCTAACGTTTATAAAACTAAATTCTAAAATCGTATCCGAGTAACTTATAATCTTCACAATTATACAGATTTTTTAATATATGCTTGTGGAAAATTATATGTACTTATGGCAAATTTATATAGGTACTTATGGCAAATTTTTCACTTCGACATAAGAGGTATATTCGGGCTAGCCATGCAAATATTTCGTCTTTAGTGGGAATAGAACGCAGTTTCTTAACCACAAGACGGCCCGGGCAAATGACAAATTTTTTATTATAATTAATATCGTTTAGAAAAACATATATTTCCATATATACGTCTAGGACTTAGCAATACGAGCAACATAATGAATTAGTAAAATACCTCCCCCGGTAGATGGCAATAGGCTCACCACCTGTTCCATAGTGGGACGTAAACGGTGAAACGTGGGAGAGTTCTACACTCCTCTGCCTACCTCTTCGGGACTAACATGCGTGATGCTACGTTTTTGTTACGTAGTAAAATAATGTGTTATACTCTGCAGAAACAGCAGGTAGCCGATATAATGATCGTGCCGTATTTAATAACCTTTTACGTACAGTTCGTAAAGCGAAGGAAGTTGAATGCAATCTTCTTTCAGAGCATACCTCAGCGGTATTTACGGCGAGCTTTCAAACATTCCCTTAATAGGTATCAAAGTAACGCAACGTCCAAAGAATTCCTCCAGTCCACTCTTTGCTCGCAAAAGTCCTGAAACATCCCTCTAACAAGGAACTTTGCTTTCAATTCAAATACTGAAACAAAATGAGATTTTGTATGACGTCCTCATTCTCCGCCGTGCAATAGTGAATGATAACTGATCAAATTGCATTTGCCATTCATTGTAAGGAATAAAGCGGTAAAGGAGTAGAATTTTAGTTTTGCATTTCGTTACCTATATTTTATAGATGTTAAGGTTCTACCATTGTGACATTTATTCTGTTCGTTTTATATATATTCTTTAATGAGCTTAAATCAGGTTAGAGATCCTTCGATTACGTTGTGTTGTAGTTAATAAAGATTGAATTTTATTCTCTGTAACATTACACCTAAATTGGTTTATTCTGAGATTTCACACATATTTGGATAGATTAATAAAATATTAATATTGCTATATACGAGTTCAAAGATTGATGTTATGACAGTATGACTTTTCCACATTTAATATTGACCACGGAAACCCGATTTCGAATACATCCTATTCGCAGGTCAGTCAGAATTCTTTATTCGTTAGCCGACTGTCCACGTTCAACTGGCACCGCTGTCTGTACGAGGTATCGCTTGTTTTACAATTGAACACATTATATTTAGCAAATAAAACCACTGCATCAGTACCTACTGCTTCTATAACTGAAAAATGTACCATTGAATAACTATCTGTGAAATTCACATTACTTTCATTAAAACTGACCATTGAAATAGTATAAAAAAATTGTCTATTGATAGGAACACTTTTAAGAGAAATTGTCAGCATGTTTATAATGTACAATATCTATAATTGTGTTGTACAAAAACTTATTGGAGAAAAAGCAGAATAAAACTAGCTTATGTTATTATTGTGGCACATTTTTTAAAATGTTCAAATATAAATCAAATATTCTAAGTTTCAGAATTTCAGAAATTTTCGTATACAATGTTTGTTATTACGGACAAAATCAATCACTTACGGGGTACGTAAAGAGAAAAAGTTAACGCTCATTTTGCTAATTAAGTGCAGGGTAAATATATTTTTATCCTGAGCCCTTAGAAAAAGTGGATAAAAATTATGCGTGCGTGAGCGAGTAAGGTTGAAGGATTCTGATTAATTACCGAGAGTAATTTACGCAATCTCCCCGTGACATGGTACATGGATTCAGGAATTTACTCGGACAAGCTTATTAACGCAATTGAACGGACGGAACAAAACGGAAAGCGAAGCTCAAAGCATTAAAATAGTGAAGTAAGTTTTTGAAAACAGTATCATGTGGACATTATCATCAACATATGTCCAGTCTTGGTCATAGAACTCCTTTGAAGGATTTCTCTCCGTAACCTCCACATTAGGCATTCGTATTGCAGA
Source organism: Jemadia pseudognetus (assembly GCA_018244755.1). Taxonomy (NCBI): domain Eukaryota; kingdom Metazoa; phylum Arthropoda; class Insecta; order Lepidoptera; family Hesperiidae; genus Jemadia; species Jemadia pseudognetus. The sequence goes on from DWTO01004018.1 coordinate 8,098, forward strand.
TACCAGATCAAGACTTCTCACACCACCTACGCTGCTGCCAAGTATACGCTCAACGTATTTAGTCATGCTTAGATTTACTGCGCCCATTTCTTCTTTCTTTTTTAATAATTCGAATCTATATTTTTTCCTACTCCTGACTTCCGCTCTTGTTTCTTGCCAATAGTTACAGAATTCATTTAATTTGGATCAATCACATATTTCCATAGAAAAATATAAGAAACGCTTTGTATCTGCGAATATGTGCAATTGGTGATCAAGTTAACTTATAAATTGCAGCTCGCTAAAAGGTATTTCTTAAAATATTATTATATTCACAAATATTGATGGTTTGATGCTATCGAACTTTGCTTGTTAGGATGTAAGATATATGAAGGGCACATGCGTAGTTTAGCTTAGAAATAGGGTTCTACGTTTTCGCTTGATATGTACCTACTTCAGATGACGGAAATGACTGGAGTTGGTATTAGAAAGAAAAACTGTTTATGCTGTAAAGGTAACGACAATTGTACTCCATTTACGACACAATTGAAAAGTAAAAGAGTAATTTGATTAGTAGTATTCCTTGAATTCCTGATAAATTAGTAATTAATTCACAGATTTTTATAATACATTATAAAGGTAGCTGTGGTTTATGAAGTGTTTAAGTAATGATAATAAATCTTCACGCCAGAGCATAAGTTCATATTAGGGGTTATTACATAGAACTCAGGTTAGTTTAGTTTAATTAAAACGGTTTAATTTTATAACATATCGGGTATTAAAAAGATTTATTAAATATACCTACGTAGATTGCTAGCTTGATATATAATATAAATATACGGAATAAAATCATGATTCTACCTTCCATGATTATAAATATACTCTCAGTTTCTCCCTATTCTAGCTACTCGGATGTGTAGACGTCCCATCACTGTATAAACTACGCCTCTTGTACTGCTATAGCCTTTAGACCGAACGTAAGGTTACTTCGTTTAGAAAATTAAACTTGCATTATACTGAAGGTACTGCGCATAGAAAATTCTACTCTTTTCCTAGTCATGCCCATAGCATGAGATCGTAGAGCGTACGGACAGTAGTTTGTAGTGTAGACACGGCGAAGTTCGCTTGTTATCGACCGAGTCTATTGGCATCTCGGTAATTATTCGGAGCGCTGTCAAAGTTCGTTATTTGGAGGACTCCCCGTTGTAACTCCGGTACCCTACCTCGCAGCGAAGTTGTTAGTGGTTCCTGAAATTATTGTTTATATATAAATTAATAATAAAATGAATTATTGCATTAATACGTTGAGAAGATATAATAATAATACACAATCAGCACGCAATCCAGTTGACATCAAGAGCGCTGAAGAATCTCTTAATAGTTACGTTGACAGAGATCAAGAAACTAAATTATAATAATTATTATAACACGTAGAGTTATTTATATGACATGCGAGCAAATAGGTCAATACCTTGACCAAATAGGTCAAGTTCTAACTGACTGGTTAGACGTCTTCGAAACTGGCTTGCATAGAGGTATTTGTGAGCCTATTCTCTGTCTACCTCGTAAAAAACGGGGCTCGATGATATAATAATAATAATTAATTATCATGGAAGCCAGTATAATTAACTTTCTACAGTATATTCGCAAACTAAAGTTTTTTTCTTTATATCACGCTAAAAATCTCTTATCTGTTTTGTTAACATCCTGTAGTAACGTATTGCTTAAGTTCAAACATTATGGGCACGCAGTGGCGCCGAAGTTCAATGTGCGGAGCACTCAGCGTAATGAGTGCGACGTCTTTTGGGAAAGTACTTAGATATGTATAACGTAATTAAAAAAACATATCCACCTTCCGCGATTCAGTCTGGGGAAAAATCTTGTATGTAGTAATAAAATATTTTTATAAAAATCGGTTAATAATTCACTTAGCTCGATCGTGAAAGTTCGATGTATACTACAATACTAATTTACCACCAACAGTCATTACTTCTCGTGAAGGTAAATCATAGAGGTGCAAAGTCATATGTATTAGGTTCATACATACACACAACACACACATGCATACGAATACGAACACACACACAGACGAACGCATGTACTCATAAACATGAAAACGTACCGTAAATTAGTTACACAGATCGTCACCATATTGAAATGCCGTTAGGCACATTTTTGATTTTTAATTAATTAAGAAATGCTTTCTTCTGACTTTTCCCAATCTTATAGTTGTAAGTAGTTATGTAAGATGAATGAAGTTCCGTTTATCTGTAGTTTGTAGTCTAACTTTGCTTGTTAGCGCAAATGTACGGACGGTTCACTAAATGTACGACAAAAGTTTATCTATAATAGTGTTATAGCGGAAAATCCAATAATTAAGATCTAACCTGACTCATTATCCTTCTAACCAATTTTAATTTGCTATTTTAGTATATTATTGACGAATTGTATTTCGATTGACTTCAGTCGGTCCGAAGACCTTTTACTAAACGTTTCACATAAAAACATCAATCGTGACCAATTGTTTAACATGGTGTTGCAGTCACTCATTCTAGATTTGACCGTGCTCAGCGTTGCTTAACAAAGGTATTAATAGCCATTTAGAACCTCATCAAATCTACAAACACATTATACTCGTATATAGCAGATACATAACGTAAATATTTAATAAATATTTAATAAAAATAAATAAATAACAATAAATGTTATTGTACATATTGTGAAAATTATAGAATAATTTAAAAAAAAGAATAATTAAGAAAAAGAGCAAACAGATTCTTCTTATGTTGCTTATTTTGTTTGGTCACTTTGCCGCTTAATTATTTTCAAAGGTCATTATGACTTAATAAACATGTATTGTTTCGCCATAAAGTGAAATTTCACGGTCAAATTTCGGTAGCTTATGCACTGCAGTTGCAGTAGAGCAAGGTGGATGGAATCTTAACAGTCGCCAAGCCGAACTTCGCTTGTTAGGGCACGAGTCTGTCGCCTCTGTAATTGGACGCGACGTTTGAAGTTTGTTGTTTAAAGGACGGGATGTAACGTATTTTGGACGTTCGGTTTTGTATTCGCAAATTAGATGCGCGTCTTTCTGTGTTATTTTAATATTGCTTGTAATTTGATGCACCTCAATCAGGCAGCTTATAATTTTAAATGTCTGTAGTGTTGTAAATAAGATATATTGGCAATAGGCTCACCACCTATTCCATAGTGGGACGAAAACGTAACTGGTGAAACGTGGGAGTGTTCTACACTTCCCTGCCTTCCTCTTCGGGGATTACATGCGTCATGTTATGTTTTTTTGTCAGTGTATGATATGCCTAAGCCTACGATATAATAATAATAACGGCATAACATATTATTAAGTAGATTTTTCAGAGTTTAGTAAAAAAATTCATTAGACAATTTTCATATACTGGTATTATAAAATTGGATTTACTTGAAAAGTTCACGGATAATATAAATTATATGTTACATGTATGACATTAATATTACATGACTACTTAAGCCAATATGGTTACGTTACGTAGCCAATGGCTTAAGTTATTATATATAGGTATAATTTACAAAAAAATATTAACTCAATTTAAATATACTGTAAAACGGTTTACTTAATTATATATAGCACTTTTCCGATATTTAAAACCGATAACGAATGAAAAAATGTTTACAACCACTACATCCAAAAACGTTTAAAATTTTTCCTCACATATAAAATATTAAAAATTACGTGTGTGAATACAAACGTAAACAGGGCGCGTTCTGGTGTATGGAGCGGTCATCGTGTTGTTTTTCGATAATAATAATAATAATAATATCTTGGGACATCTCCACACACGGCCATCTGATCCCAAACTAAGCGTCAAGAGAGCTTGTG
>DWTO01004019.1:0-11953 GCA_018244755.1 Jemadia pseudognetus
CGCCGCGCACGTCGCCGCGCTGCACGCCGACGGGGACATCGGCTTCAGGTGCGCGCCCTGCTGCTCGCCGCGGGACACTTGCTTCGATTTCTGTCAAGTGTTAAGTCAGTTGACGTGTTAATTGTATTTGTTCTCTTTTCAGCAAAGAATATGAAATTGTTGTTTCAAAGTCGGCGGCCTTGGGTCACACGAGTCATCACAGTTATAGGCCAGAAAATAGACTGAAGAACAGATATTTAAATATTACCGCATGTAAGTAGTATTGTATAATAGTAATTACTATTGCCAAATCACAGATTATACAGTACTTCAGTACATCAAAAAGCATTGAATATATGTATAAACGAGCACGTTTTTTAAAGTTAGAAAAATTTGGGTTGTAATAACATGTGAAGAAATCTATAAAAGTTAGCTGTGAAGTGCGTATCGTACTGGTGGTGACGTATGCGGCGCCCGCAGACGACCACTCGCGCGTGTGCGTGTCGGCGGGCGCGCGCTGCGGCGCGGCGGGCTGCGTGGGCGCGGGCCGCGGCGTCGCCTGCGACTACGTCAACGCCAACTTCATCGACGGCATGCTGCCGGCGCTGGACCGCGCCGCGCAGCGCCGCATCGAGCGCCGCCTCGAGCGCCGCGCGCGCCCCACAAGGTACCCATACATGCACATACATAACGCACTCGTCGAATATTACAGATGTCGCCATCATCGACTGTCTTATAGTTCCACAGTTGGACAAAGATCTTATCTCACTGTGATAGGGATAAGACCGATGTACATTACATTACGATTTTCGTTCAGAAGATTATCAACTGATTTTCTATTTATGTACATAACGTTCAAATACGCTAAGCCTACAGAAGTTAAAATGTTCTTCAAACTTGTGTAAGATAACGTAATACTGTTTTCTGTCCGCAGGCAACCATCTGTAAAAGCGACCAAGCCCCCTCCGAACCTGGCAGAAGGCATAGAATCAGCTTTCCTGAACATCGAGTTCTCCGGTATCGTGGAGTCCGAGGAGCAGCCCGAAGACTCCGATAGCGACAGGAGCGACGACGACTCTGAACTGGATGACGTTTATGTAGAAATTAGTGAGTTTTTGTAGTATGTTATTCTCATGTCATGTTTGATATTATTTTGAAGTTTGTAATCAATTTTAATTTATACTACCTTTTCTCAATTAATTTAATTATTTACTTTATTGAGTAAGTACCTATCAGGTATCCATAAAGTATCTAAATTTATCATTGTGATTTTGTTATAAAACGCTTTGTCATTTTTAGATGGAGTTCCTCGACAGATAAAGCTGGAATGGGTGGTGTGGCGAAGGCATTATATTGCCACGCAGGGGCCCACGCCGGCCACCCTGGACGCGTTCTGGCGGATGATCTGGCAGCATCGGGTGCACACCCTCGTCATGATCACCAACTTGGTGGAGCGAGGACGGGTGAGACACTAATGTACTATGTGCACATACATAGGCATCCCGCTTTTAGCTCAGTATTAGCTATTTAATAACATATCTAGTAAAGTTTAATAATAAATCACAAATCGGAGTACTGCACCTCGCCGTGCGGGGGGGGACGCCCCGGCGCGACGCAGTGTTCGGTGACCGGTGGGAGCGCGTTGCAGCGCAAGTGCGACATGTACTGGCCGGCGGGCGGGCGCGGCAGCGCGGCCGAGTTCGGCGGCGTGCACGTGACGCTGCTGCACGAGGACGTGCGCGCCGCCTACACCGTGCGCCGCCTGCGCGCGCGCTCCGCCGCCGTGCGTACCGACAACTAATTTTACCGTTTATATGTTTGTTCCTATCGACTGTACTATCGACTATACATCTTTTGACTGTACGACTTTGAATAGCCAATGTTGTAAGGTCAATATTAATGTCTTCATGTACTGATTATAAATGATATGTATTTATATACACAACGTCTAATGTAAATTCCCATTAAAGAGTAACATACATTTTTTATATAACTTTCTACAGATCTTTAATCGCCTCTGTAAACTTGTTTATACAAGCTTTTTTTATAAGGAAATATTCGATTTTTTAAATTTTATCTGCAGTTTTAAACATCTAAACAGTGGTAGTTTGAGTACACGAAAATAATAAAAAAATAATTCGTTATAGGGCAGCGAAACGAGCAGCGAGGCGAGCGAGGCGGACGCTAACGGCGGGCGCCTCATCGTGCAGTACCACTACACGGTGTGGCCCGACCACGGCACGCCGCGCCACCCGCTGGCCGTGCTGCCCTTCGTCAAGGCGGCCGCCGACAGCTCCACCGTCCTGGTGCACTGCAGGTTAACACTTGCCCACATTCTTGACAAATGGTCATGTGAATATAGCATACACTGGTATGATATATGTGATGCAAACATACATCAGTTATCTTTTTCATGGTTATTAATGCCCGCTGCTTAAGGTTTTATTATTTTATTGACTGCTGTTTATCAATGGAAAAATTGAATGGTTAGGTCTAACCATACCAGTATTTTAATATTCATATACATGTTTTAGAAGAAAACAATTGTATTAAACTTAACACTGTTTTAATTAAACACTATGTTTAATATTACTTGACGCAGTCATATGCATATATGTGATTAAATAATGATTTCTAGTTATGTAAGGATATTCGTTACTAATTGATGATGTATGTTCAGCGCCGGAGTGGGCCGCACGGGCACGTACATCGTGCTGGACGCGCAGCTGAACCAGCTGAAGCTGACGGGCACGCTGTCGCCGCTGGGCTTCCTGTGCCGCGCGCGCACGCAGCGCAACCACCTCGTGCAGACGGAGGAGCAGTACGTGTTCGTGCACGACGCGCTGCTGGAGCACGTGCGCTCCGGCAACACGGAGGTCGAGTTCGCCAGGGCCAGGGAGTACCTCGTGGAGCTGCTGCAGCCGATATCCGAGGAGGAGCTGGCCGTCATGGACCTCGGCCCGCCGAAAGCCAGGAGCGTGCACGAGATGAGCGGGCTGGAGAACGGCGACACGGCCAGCGTGCGCTCCAACGACATGAGCGAGAAGGAGGCGATCGAGAACTGCAGCGAGATATCGATAAAGACGGACGAGTTGAACAGCGAGCTCAGCAAGTCGTCGAGCAAGGAGGACGACTCGAGGGAGGGCGCGAGCGGGGCCAACGGCGACGAGGCGGAGGGGGTGTACGACCTGGCGCCGCGCGCCACCGACACCTACAGCAAGAAGATGCAGGCGTACAATAGTATGAACGAACAGGAGAAGGAGGAGATGAGGAGGTGACTTTATTATGTTTTTTCCCAATTGTGTTTTTTGTAACGGTCTAATAGGTTTTGGCATAAACTGTTAACTGGTTCCGGTATAATAATGATTTTTTTGTTGCATATTCTCAACACAAAAAAATGCACAACGAAACACAAAATTGTAAGTCTATTTATGACCTTGACAGAAAAACAAGATAGTTTTATATAAATCTATACAGATATAATTATTTACTTTTTAATTAATGTTATGTCTAATTAAAATGTGTCAATGTAAACCAGATGGTTCCTTATTAGCCACAGACTTTAATAACGGACGTGCCACTTAAATTCGTATTTATACATATATCTTTAAAGGAAAGGAAAGAAGTTAATAGTATTGTTAATTAAATTGTTCTCGTACATTTTCTTATTTACAGAGCAAATCGAGCGGAAAACTATGCGGTCCTGGAGCGCATGCGGTCCCTGTCCAACCGGCATCAGGTCTACCAAGGACCGCCACCCGTCAATTTGTTAGAGAAACAATTTCAGGTCGGTTATTTCTATGTTTATCTAATACGTTAGTTTGTATTTAACGGTAAATTATAGTTGCGGTGATATCGTACCTTTTTTTTATCTATTTCGGGATTGTGTTTTAATTAAAATTATAATTTATAATAGTGTTTAATCTCCTCAATCGTTCATTTTTATAACAGTTTGATGTAGCTTTTGAACCGTTGTGTATACTATAAATTAGTTTTTAGTCATAATAGTAAAATAATGGATTATACAATTCTTGTTGTTATATTCTCACGCTTGAACTGTTACGGGTTAGGTGGAGAGTACAGAGTGTAAATATATTCTATACTTACAGACCTGACGTCTTTACATTTTATTACATAATTATATAATCATACTCGATTTGTCTCAGTCCATTGCTGGCCATAGGCTTCTCCCTTGTCCGACAATGGACTTGTTCAGGGTTTGCATCCCGTGTCAGGTGTAGTATAGTGGCATATCAGTAGCAGTAGTGTATGAGTGCGCGCGCCCGCAGCTCATCACGCGCTCGTGCGCCGAGCCCAGCGCGTGCGCGCGCGCGCCGCACAACGCCGACAAGAACCGGCGCGGCGGCCTGCTGCCGTCCGACGCCGCGCGCGTGCTGCTCGTGCCCAAGCCCGGCGTCGAAGGTACCCGCCCCACGCCTACCTACATCTTATCTGTGTACTTATATACCAGGTAGATACAATATCTATACAGTAGTCATCGCAAATAAATAACGGTGCACCGATTTGTTAGTTACCTCAACGCGAATAGCAAATGGGCATTTGATGACGGCGTCCGTGAACGGGTGTGCGCGCTCGCTTGCAGGCAGCGAGTACGTGAACGCGTCGTGGGTGTGCGGGCGGCGGCGCGTGCGCGAGTACGCGGTGGCGCAGCACCCGCCCAGCGCGCCCGACCTGTGGCGCCTGCTGTGGGACCACACGGCGCAGCTCGTGCTGCTGCTCGCCGACCACCCCAACGACCCGGTCAGTCTTAGAGTGCTCGTCCTCGGCTTGTTATCTTTATGCGCGTCATAGCGAACAGTTACTGTAATGCCAAAAACTTACTGTTACTGCTAAAAAAATCTAAATAACAGATGCTGCATCAACTTCCATCAATCCAGTAGCTTTTGAAATTCAAACTTAAGTAGAGCAGTCTGTCATCTTTTCCAAGTCTTTAACTTTAACCTAATAACATATTGTATCATAGTGTTTTTTTACTTCATCAGGAATGCGACGTATTCTGGCCCACCGAGGAGGAACGGGAGCTGTTCGTGGCCAACTTCAGGGCGAGCTTCGTTTCCAAAGACACGTATGTTGCTTACCGGAGGCTCGAGAAGCGGTCACCGGCTGCGACACCACCCGAGTCGGAAACCAACGGCTACGGCAGACAGGGGAGCAGCGACTGTGCTGATGACGAGAGATTGATACCAGAGAACAGTTCGCCCATCACCGACTCAGAACCTTCTTATAAGTTTGATAGAACGGAGCTGAGATTGGAGCGACTCAGCGGCCGGGATCTCTCCACAAGGAAATCGATAGCGAATGGCGATTTGTTCTCGTCCTTGTCAGAGAAAAGAAACGGTCCTAAATCTCCCCGTAGTCCCTCGAAGATGTCGCTGAAGAACTTTAAGCTAAGTTCGCCGACGAAATTCAAGTTTCCGGACTGGGGGGGCAGATCCGCTGGCTCCCCTCCAGATGTGGCGCCGCCCCCTCCCCCCATAGTGCCGTCGTTGTCCGTCGAAGAGGAGACCGAGCTTCGGCGACCGTGTTACACGTTCGAGAAGGTCGACAAAGTGCCGGACAGCGTGCCGATCGACAGGGTGGTGGAAGTGACGAACGTCAGTGTCCATTCGCTTCAAGATGATTACCAGTTGAGTGTTAAGTTTATAAAGTGCAGTGGGTGGTTGGACGGTGATACGGCCGAGTACTGTGCGGGCAGGCCGGACGACAACGAGTTCGTGAGGGCGGTGCGGCAGGCGGCCGGCCAGAGCGAGAGGGAAGACGCGCTGGACAGGCTCATCGCGCCGTACAAGGACTCGTTCGCGTTGATCGAGTTCGTCGCCGGCTGCCAGATGGAGTACAAGAATGGACCTGTTGTTGTTATAGACAAGCAAGTTTCGCTTTTTATTTTATTTCCTGTTATATTTTGTCAATGTTAGCTCCCTTTAGTATATTTTTCAATATACATACCTAGTTGTTTTGTAAATACATATGTTTGTGTATCTCACCTTTTAATTATATTTTGTATATTTTGGGATGACTAACAATAGGCCATTTGATCCTAAACCTAGACAAAGGTATTGGTATCTATTGGTAACCAGATAATTGATAAAAGTATATGCAGAAATTTATTTGTATATGCATACAATTGCATCTGGGTCAGGCTGGATCCGCAACCCTCGTCTCATGAGTCAGGGGCCCTACCTACTGGACTTACACACCAGGCATTTGTTAACAGCTTTTATGATATGGCTAAGGGGTAATAATTTGTTTGTTACATAAAATTCTACATAACGTATGTTGGCACATTCACGGTGAAGCTTAGAGGAATACTTATGAAAAATCAAATGTCATGACTGGTCGCATCGTAACATAGTGTGCACCCCGGTGTAGGTACGGCGGCTGGCGCGCGCTCAGCTTCTGCACGCTGGCGGCGGCGTGCGGCGGCGCGCGCAACCCCGACGTGAGCGAGCCGGGCGCCGAGTGCGCGCCGCGTGGCCGCACCGCCGACCTGTACTGCAGCAGCGCGCTGGCGGCGAACGCGCGCTGCGCCGCGCCCGCGCCCGCGCCGCGCGCCGTCGCGCATGCGCCCGCCGCGCTGCTGGCCAGCTACTGCGCGCTGGCCGCCTACGGCCCGCAGCTGCACGCCAGGTGCAACAGCTGAAGCGCCGCGCGGGTACGCTTGTACTTTTCTCTCTACCGCCTACGTCTCCTTGAAAAAGCATCGAGCATATCGAAAAAGCACGTTTCTATCACTGAGCAATACTGATAGGCTTATTCTGATCGGTTGGCGTTACAAAAACACTGACAAATATTATCTTCTTTACTCAGCTAGTATCACCTAATAATGAATGGCATGTATATCTTTTCAGGTCGTGAAGCCCACCGGAGCGGAAACCTCGGTATTTCGATAGATGTACACAGTATGTAATTTGTACAAAAAAGTGAATACTCAGTGCGTGGCGCCGCGCGCTCTGCGCGTACTCAACGTGCGCGGTACATATTTGTATGCACGCATCTACCTGTATTTACTTGTATGTAAAGTTATATGTTAAGTTGCAACCGACCAATCACAAACGTTGATTTAAACACACACACACATACTCACACACAATTGTAGCATTTCTGTCGTGAACGTTTGTTTTCGTCCGATCGCGGACCGCTCAAAATGTTTATATATACTGTAAATGAAAATGGAAAACAATAATCTAGCGAATTATCAAATAAAATAGTTGGTTTAAGGCTTCGTCTCTTATGAAATAAGATGTGGTTGTGTGCATTACGAATATATAAAATATGAGACTTGAAACTGTTTTTCTAGTATTTTTTTGGACAATAGTGGGTCAGTTTGGATTTACGTTCGTATTTTTCTTTTTGGGTAGATGGTACTACGGCTATGACACTTGCTATTGATGGTAGAGCGGTAATTTGATGTGAATTATGATTATTTCCCTCTATCCACTTGCCCAACTTAGGGATTAAGGGCAAAATCCCCCAGGGGAGGGATTCGTTCAACAGCGGATTTAAACAGGCAAATGATGATAATTATTTCTGATTGTTAAGCACTGGAACAAGTTTTTAGTATTGCATACAGAAATATTGTTTGTTTAGTTTTAACGTGATTGAAATCTCTACATAGAGGCTTTGAATATATAATAATTTTTATTGCAACGTGTAATGAGACAATAGTCGAATTATCAAATTTGTAAACAGAAAAATAAATTGAGACAATTCATTTATGGAGTGCTGTCGTAAATAAATCACATCCCCTGAACCTCTGAACACGAAGAGCTTACTTCGTTACATTCAACTGAACCTCTAAACGAGTTACCGTCATTGGATTATAATTAACAACGATTAAATTTAAGAAAAAAAAACATTTCGTAAACATAAACGTTCTTTAAACTTTAAATCGTTAAACAAAATGTAAGTTTAATGAAGGGTGTTTATGTTTTGTTTAATATAGAATTGTATATTAACAATAATTAATGAAAAGCAAGCTACATCATATGCCGTGGTACTCTTCCATTCAGATTAGATTTGATTTTATTGTAGACCTATAGTTAAACCGCCGTATTACGTCAGAACACAATTTGACAATGTCAGATATGAAGTTTGCGCTTCTGTCAAAGTGCGCGCTACTAGAATTTTTGAAGCTGGCATTCTTTATTGACACTTTATGTTTGAAACTTGTAGAAAATTTATCGTCATTTACCATTTTGTCACTTGTTACCTTGTCTATAAGCTTTTAATAAATAAGTGAAAATCTTGTTTATCATAAATGAAATTACTTTTCGGTTTTTGACAAATGTCAATTGGTCATTTAAGGCGAAGCGTATTCGTTCTATATCTGAGGTAGTCATTGTTTGACAAGGTCATTAAGTGATGACGTAATGAGGCGTCTTACATAGTGTCATAGACTCAGTGCAATAGTTCTATCTACACACATATTATGATTATTATTATTACTATATATATTTTACGCGTTCGTAAGTTTAAAAGCTGAAGAGTGTATTTTAGTACTACGTAGTAATCTATTCGTCTTTGGAAAACACTTTCTGAAGCCGGGTTTTCACTTAGTCACTATAACATACCCTAGCTCGTCGCGGACATTCGCAGAACTGAGCGATTATTGTTCTTATCTGAACGAACGGTTGCGTCGTTCGAATTCGTTCGGTGAACTAAATGGGAACGCGGCTTAAATAAAAAAAGTATATAATATACAGACGGTGTATTGTGTATGACGTATTTGTAATTCCTATTAAATCAAGTTTATGGTCCAGTATTTTTTATTATAATCTAGTGTTGTAATAATGATATATAAATGTGAAGACTGCTTTTTAGTGGTTCGTCAATTATGATGATTGGTTCCGTTCGGATCGGTGGTTTGATTCTTCTGAACGGTGTATACTGACATTCACTATCGTTTGTTTACTTAGTTAATTCAGTAAATGAAATTTTATACATACCCTAATTGTAAAAAAAATGTTTTTCATAACTTCTTGAAATAATGGGATATTGAATGTTGGAAAATTGCAGAACTGATAATGACTTATATATACGTTTTCTTTCTGAATGTAATTAGTACGAGAATGAGATGGAACAAATGTCTTCTTTGCATTTCATGTTGATGTATGAAAATGATTTTTAAACAATTATAATAATGTTATAATCTTTTGCAAATTGCTCAGTCAAATGAATAGAAAGTATTATCTGTGATTGATATATTTTAATTAATCTATATAAACATACTCATACGTTTGTCGACGATCTCGTTTTCTGTTGGTTGGAGAGGTGAGGTGGAGTCTAGGACATGAACCGCTCACCTGGAACGTGTCTATTCGCACACTTACTCTATCTCTTTCTCTCTTTCTAGAAAATTATGTAATAGATAATGTATTGCGTTTTACATTAGCGCACGGCTAACCTGTGGTTTGAGTTTGATGCACTCGTAAAATGCAACCGGTTAATTACATAATACCATGTTAGTATTTCTTGAGGAGGATCAAACCACTGTTGATAATTTTGCGAAATGCTCGTAATATGCAAAGTGTTTGTTGACGTGTTTGTTAAGATAATTTCGTTATGGTAATATTCAAGGGTTGCTTTTGGTCATCTATGGACATTGATCACCTCAATGCAATATACCAGTTGATTTTACAGTGGTCTATTGGTTACGGGTGTGGCAGAAATGTTTGGCTGCTTCAAATAGAGTGTCGATTTTTTTTAATTCATACATTATTGAAACTGCAACAGAGTAGAACCTTTCTGTATTTAATAAAAACTAGTTGTTATGCAAGTTACACGACACAGATCCCAAATCAATAGTTTTTTGAAATTGTTTGATTGTACATTCATTGATCATGCAATAAATCATGAGACTTTTTTTTATCTGATCTCGACCTGGTGCGAGACGTATTATCTGTATCAAGGTGTGTGACAACTTTTATAGCGGGAAAAATGTCTAATTTCCACGTAAGGCGTGCAAAGCCGCGGGTAAAAATTGCGCAGCTCAAAACATGGCATAATCCGTAGGAGGCCAAAAGTAACCTTACGGATATAAATAAATGTCAAATATAAAATTGTTATTCGATCACGCCGTCCCCCTATAATTGTTTAGTTAGGGGTGGACTACGCAATGCCACGGACAACCCTGTGTTATATTGACCCATTCACCCATTCGATTCCCATATTGTTTTGTGCATACATATCTTCACGCCAGGTCGTACGGGGTAGGCAGAACGCACCGAGTGCCAACTATCTCTACCCTAACAGACCTGCGCTGTGTGTCTTCTAAATGTATCACTGCACTATTATTTATACACGAACGCCGGTTTCGGAGACTTCTAACTCCATCATCAGCCAGTATCTGTCGAGATGGATGAGTTTTAGCCTGCCTCGACACTTGTATAAAGTAAGAACTTACGTCAAGTCTATTACACTTAAGGGCAAGTAAACACCAGGTTTCAATATTTCAGTAAATAGGAGCAAATGGATTTGTCTGGGCCGTAACCGGCGGTACGTCTTAAGCTCCGCCTAGAAGTTTTCCAGAACCTTCCTAAGCAATGTTCAGCGAAACTTCACCCCGTTTTCTTGGCAGTGGCATTTCGATACGCGTGAGAAAACAAGATTTATATTTGACATTGAACATGTTGTATATAGATGTTATGAATTGTTCAAAACGCACAAGTTACATATGTACATATATATATATTATGTTTATGTATGTATGTATGTGTCCGTGTGGTTTTGTTTCATATCACGATCATTTTGCTATGTGATGGTTCAACGGCTATACGTAGATGAGATGATGTCACACGTCGGTGTTGCGTCCAGTGGCTGTTAAAGTTTTTAAAAACCGTAAATCGAATTTTTTGATTTATTAGAGGTGTTCTTCGTCGAGTCGATAGCTGATCGGGAGTGATCGGCCATCGTTGTGAAACGATTGGTCGCAACGTCCAGGGTGCGCCGGGCAGTGTATGTTCATAATTATGTACATACACTGCCCGGCGACTGTGTCTGAATAATTATTCAGACACAGTCGCCGCTCGGGGAGGCACGTTTCGTGCACCCCAGTTATGAGGTGATTTTTGAGAAAAAAGGATGTTACGTTTTACAAAACTCACTTTCCAGAAAATATGGTAAAAATTTGTTTTACCTGAAATAGATTAACATAATATGATGGTAGGATAACGGTTTTCTTTTTTTTCGATTTTCCGAGGTGTGGCATCAGTCTTAAAATTATATGAGTATTATATCTATGGAAGGTATATGGCGGGCAATGTTTGTGCGTTGGAATGGAAAGCTCTCGTATGTGCCATTTTAGGCTTAGCTAAATATAATCGTGTAGTTAGTTTCAATTTTATCCCCGTATACAATATAGATGTTTTGTCGCTTAGCTAATTATGTGGATCTTGGGTCGTTTATGTATTGATTTAGAGGTTTTAGGCGGTAGCAAAGTTTTTCACACGCTAGTTATTTATTATGAAATAAGTTCTGTATGATTTGATACGCTGAATACGGTTCAGTGTACAGTCCCCTTTTGGTGGTTACGTTGAAACAGTACAAGGAATGCAACAAATTTTCACAATGAGCGTGTTTTTAATAGACAAAACACCACCGCTGGCTTTAACACATTCAAACAACGATTTATACTGTGTTTTTTATATAATTACCTTTACATTTGATTTTTCTATGAACGACATAGTCCTGTGTCCAAATATTTCTCGAGATGTGTAACTTGCAGCTTTGTACATACAGACATATAGAGGATAATTTTTTTTAATCGACCACCAGTGTTTCCATATAGACGTTCTTTTATTATTATTATATATTGTGACATACAGATCTATATCTCAGTGACATGTGTCATTTATATTATTATTGAAGTTAAATGTTTTTACAGTAGGACCTCTTTAATCCGAACTCTGAAAATTTAGCCCCCGTTCGGATTGGTGGAGCGTTCGGATTATAGGGG
>DWTO01004020.1:0-11952 GCA_018244755.1 Jemadia pseudognetus
ATTTGATATTAGACGATACATATAATGAATAAAGCATATGTTCTACGAATAAAGCTTTCTTTCTTTCTTTCTTAGAAATGAATAATATACAGTTTCTTGTGAATTGTAGTAAGAATGGTTACACAGGTTGATATCACTGATATCAGACTCTTTCTGGACCAGTTTCAATGTATTAAAATTAAAGTGTTATACAACTTACTCATACACCTACTTAACAGAGGTTCTGCATGAAATAGGTGAATGTATATTACTGAACTTAGAAAGGCGAACATATCATTTCATATATTGGTTTTACCTTAGCCTCGCTCAGCTCTGTGGGACAGACAGCCTAACTATGATTGTAAAGTTGATACAGGAAACCTTACCAGCAAAGTCGGGAACATCAGGATCTTGTCCTTGCTCAATGAACTTTTGAACTGTTACATGGTCACCCTTAATGGAAGCAACGTGAAGTGGTGTTTCACCACGTTCATTCCGCTGTTGTCTGGTCTTCTTGCGCTCTTCCCCCGGGTTTGAGGAGGCTGAACGTAGAAATGGCGAGATTTTTTATCGAAGTTTAATTTTATTTTCTTTAATTTAGGAAGTTTAGGTTTAATTTAGGAAATTACTAACCTGGGGGGACGACCTCCTGGGACGACAGCTGCATGACTAATGCCAATTGCTGGCGCTCTGACATAGGCACAACAACTTGAGATCGTGGCGAGCCGTCAGCCCCTCGCCCGGAGCCCCGCAAACGCGGCGTATAAGGCATTCTACAACCATAACCACCCACCTGTGCCCCATACACATTATAAATATATTAATTTGAATTTGCAAGGAACATATTACACTGTGGACTAATAACGCAGTTATAGCTAACAATACGATATATATATACTATTCATTTGCTACCTACCGTGACAAAATCACAGAGGGCCAGAAGTATTAAGCAAATAAAAAAAAAATATAAAGGTAACTTTTTCTTTGAACTAAAAAAAGAATGAACTGAATTTAACACAAAACATTTTCAATTTCCAGATTGTTAAAATAATTTAAGAGAACATCACGACACTCGCGACGAACAACGACAATATAATAATTCGTTCGACTGTTCGACATTTCTCTGTATTTTTTTAATAAATAAGTGTTACGGTTTGGATTCTGCGTTATTGACACGTATGATCGACAAAGTTGATGTGTAAGGCCGCTGGAAAACGCATATTTTTTTGTTTAACTCCAAAGGTGCATGGAATTTTTACTAAAAATATTGTCTTATTGCTATTTTGATTCAGTATAAGTTATAATATGGTATAAGTTATAAAATGGTATAAATCAATAAAGTAATTATTAAGGTTATCCTCGAAAATCACAAAAATGGTTTTAATGTAGTGTTTTTCCAAATCCATGCTTTTGTTCGTCCGGACCCTTGTTTTTGTTTTACAATACGGTACTTTCTTAAAGTTAACGACTTTGCATCATCATATTTTCTTGTTTCTACATTTTGAAAAAAAAAAGTGGTTTGTCATTAAAGGAGCTTGTTATTACCTACCATCCAAAATACAGTAAATTACGAATTTTGTAGATCATTAGAAAAGTTGATCAGATTTTTACTTTTGTGTTAGGAAAATTAATTTGTAAATAATTACAAATATCTGTATGCTGTATAATGTAAATTTTTTCCTGACCCTTTTATCGTTGCACTGCCGGACACTGGTCTCCTCTCAGAATGAGAAGATTAAGGCTATAGTCTCTCACGCTGGCCAAGTGCGGGTTCGCAGAGATCACACATCTTAGAAAACATTTTTTTAATCCCTAAGTTTTCCTTCTCAGTTATAGCAAGTGATATTGTAATCTTAAAATACACATTTTGTAAAGAGGTGCGCGTCCGAATTTGAACCCGGTCTTCCAAAGTGAGAGGTCGAATTTCAAACCACTAGGCAGTATCAGTCAGTACCGTAATGTGGAATCAAATTTCAGATATGTATATGTCATTATAGCATTACTTTTGTACCTATATTATATCATTTAATAGCTTTCAAAGATAAATCTTTCTTTATAGCAAAGAAATAACAGGAGCAACGATTTATTTTTTTATTATTATCCGAAAATTTGATACTGTTTGAAATAATCTGAACAAATAATTTCAAACATTTGTGTTACTTTTGTGTTATAATTGATAATTTTGACGGCCTTATCCATCTATGGGCGTGTAAAGACAGTTGGATACTGGTAAAAAAACTAAATTGTTGTATAGTTGAAGAGAGTGATGAACGTGCAGGAAGCGCTTCAAGTCTGTAAGGATATACTTATTTTATTTGGCACTCGGTTCTCTCTCTGGGGTAAAGATATGTATATATGTATGTTGTACTGTTCTTTAACTTTAATTTGGAGAATAAACGATTCTTTTTATTTTCATCAATAATATACGCAAATGTAATAATGTATTGTATTAGGGCACCTAAGTTTTGAATTAAAACTATTAATTTGTTTCGGTCTTGTTAGTATGTATAGAAGTAATGTTTAAAGCTGATGAAGACACTCCAGTAATGTGATTGTCATTTGTTGACGTATTGTTGTCTTGTCATATCTTTGTCAAATCAAAGAGTGTCAAATAACGACATTACCGCTTCGATATAAGAAATTAGCGATCGCTCTGACTGCTTTCGACTGATGTAACATTTTTCAAGTGTATCATGTGGCGACCTTCGTTTACAATTCTGCGAAAAGTAGTGTTACCGTCATTTAACGAGGGTTTAACGTTTTCGAAACTTTTATATTCCACTAAAAGTCGACTGCCGAGATCAACTGCGAAACTCACTCTAGTGAGTGCAAGTGTCGGCATCCTCATAGGAGCAGGTTATGGAGGTTATACGCATTATAAGATAAATGTGAAAAAACCAAAAGCTTCAGAGCCTGAAGAGTATGCTTTCCTGAAGACAGCTCCTGCGTATCAACCCCATTACAGAGTAAGCAACAAATATATATATCCTTAATTACGATTTATTTGATTGAGTAGATATATAATTGTAAATTGTATAAGAATATTATAGATTTGTGTATTAAAAGCCTTTTATATTTCTGACTGCCTCAGTGATCGAGTGGCTGCAAACATGACTGCTGATCTAGCAGTATTGGTTTCAATTCCGGGTTGGGTACTGTTGGACGTTTCTAACTAAGATTTTCTTATAATGGCTTGGAGTCCAGATTTGTACATGGTTTATGGCTATAGGTTTCCTACTAATACATGGTGGGATGTAAACATAGCTGGTGAAACTACAGAGGATACCATGTATAGTACTACAGAGTAGTGCCTTTACCAATCTGTTCGATGATGCCCGAATTCTCTTCGGGGATGCTACAGGTGTAATGTCATGTTACATTTATATTTCTATGAATATTTAAATGTTATATAACCATTTTGTGAGGTCACAACTGGTACTTCTATTGAACAACTGATAATAACACGGTTGACATTGCTCTAAGTTAGAATAGGATTAATATAATATAAATATAATAGGGATTATAACAACTAATTCTTCTAGTTTTCAAGTGTGCAGCAGGTAATTTAATGGCACACATGTAACATAGTCTCTTGACGATTATTCAAAATGTACTGTTCAGAAAACATGTAATTTTTTAGTGAAACCTAAAAGTGAAAAGTAAAAGAAATCTTTTGTAGCAGGTAGTTTAATAACCCTTATTCTTGAACCCAGGACCTCTTGATCGGTAGTCATACTTACAACCAACATGACCAACGAGGCAGTTGTTCAATTGTATTGAATTCATATTGTTTAAAATTTGGTTCCATAATATGTTGGTTGTGTTTTGCAATTTTAAATCTTTAGATATTACCAAATATATTACTAATAACCAGTAATTCTTGCTAATATTGGAATAAAATAGAATTAATATAAAACCTGGAACATTCTGTTGTTTGTCATGTCAAAAACCCGACTCCCATAGATGGGGCAGCAGGTAGTTCACAGTGACTCTCCATTTCCACTGGAAAAGGAGATTGGGTTATTGTTATGTAACAATAAGGATTTGGATGTATGTATGTATGTACATACATACATCCAAATTCCGAGCCATTGCTATGAAATATCAAATAAGAAAACCCAATAATACCCAACATGGGATCAAGCTCAGAACTTTTTACAGAGCACATTGTGTTTAAATTAATCATCTTCATTATTTTCTTTCATTAACTCAGGAAAATGGATAACATAATGTATTATATCTATACTTTTAGATTGTCAGTGACACAGATAAAAGTAACTTACAACTGATACTCTTCCAATATCGGACTTGCCCATTTTGTTGCAAGGTCCGAGCTTATCTTGATTCTCGAGGTATCAGCTATGAAATAGTCGAAGTTGATGCAGTCCTTCGACAGGCTATTAAGTGGTCAGGTTACAAGAAAGTGCCAATTTTACTGGCCAAAGTGGATGGTGGTTATCAGGTATAGTATTATACATGGAGTATTTTTAATGTCAAGCAAATTTTCTTTGACAATAACCGAATATACCAATTAATAAATGACCTAAGATGAGGGAGTAAGTTTTTGATAATTATTGCTAATAACAATAAATTGTTTATATATTCCACTATTGAAAGACATTTAGGGTAATATGTATTATATTTAATATCAAAATTGCGATGAGAATAACGGCTAATCAGCTTATATGTATGTAGGTGTTTTCTTAAGTTCCTAATATCTTATGGTTGACCTAATGTCAATAGTTCTCTGATGATTGTGATTTAAACTTTTGTCCATTAGTAAGTTGTTTCTCATTATTTAATTAAAATCGTTATATTTGAATATAACTAAAACCATAATTATAATATTTTAGCAACTACTGGACAGTTCAGCAATTATATCTATTCTGGAAACTCATTTGAGAGATAATCAATTACAGCTGCCAGAAATTGTTAAATTTTATCCAGCCAATCGGTTTGAGAATGAGGAGGGGAAAAGTGTGACAGATGTAACAAATAAATATTTTATCATGCATAATGCTGCTGTTCCAGATCTTCGTGAGAGAACTGCTGAAATGTAAGGATCGGTTATATTATAGAATGTTATGTTTCTGGTTCAATTAATGTTTTAGTAACTGAATAATTTGGTTTGAAAAATTTTGTTTGGTTGCTTTATGTGTACTGACCCACATTACAGGCGGGAAGGGTATTAATACCTTTTACAGCGACTGATCATTAGCTGCGGGAGAGGTATTTTATTTTTTACATGATGGTTATTATCTGGTAAAGTATGAACTCTGTGCTGGAGGCCTACTACTGATAATAATTACATTCGCATATTCTTTCTGTAACTCATAAACAAGTGTTTGAAACTCATAAACAATTAGACACGATTACCTGCATGTAATGTGTTACACAATTTAAATGTATGAACATTTTTCAGTGAGGAGCGTGAATGGAGGTAATGGGCGGACAAAGTACTAGTTCATACATTGTCACCAAACGTGTATAGGACTATGGGCGAAGCTCTGGAGACTTTCAAGTGGTTCGAGAAAGTGGGTGGATGGAAAGAGTCCTTTCCAAGCTGGGAATGCGCGTTGATGGTATATGGCGGCGCCGCAGCCATGTGGATGATATCCAAGCGATTAAAAACTAGGTAACCTTAACATTTAAGAGTTGAATATAAAGTTATGAAATTTGTATGGTCAGACTTCGTAACTCGTTGCATTGTATAAAGTATCATAAAACGACAGCAGTATATTTCACTTATATTGTTACATATATATATAATTTTCATAAACATTTCAGAAAAGTGTCTATGGTTATGTTAAGAAGTCAGTTTTCTTCTTTGTTCCTAATGACCAACCAAATAAACCATGTTGGAGGCTTTCAAAAGAGTTTAGAAATTAAAATACAACTGGTTGCTTTGACTTAAATCTTTAACTCACCCTAATTATAAAGACTGGTCGCGCCAGTGATTACAATAATTAGTTCAGTTGTCATAATTTTTCATACACTCTTTGATACCTTTGACTGTGATAAACTTAGGACATGAACACCAAATTTTATGGAACTTTTGAACCAACTTCAAACATCAGCACATTGAATACATCAAAACAAAGCTGTTTGCAAATTTTTGGCTTAAAATTTTTCATTTCAACGTGAACTCCTACTATGACTGGCTTAAAAGGGCTAGTTATGTTTTCATTTCATTATTCTATTGTTACAGGCATAATATTAAAGACGATGTGCGACAGTCGCTATACGATGCAGCCAATGAGTGGATGTCAGCAGTCACTAGCAAGGGAACTCGGTTCCTGGGCGGGAAGGAGCCGAACCTCGCAGATGTCTCCGTGTACGGGATCCTCAGCAGCATCGAAGGCTGCGAGGCGTTTCTCGATTTGAGACACAACACGTCCATTGGAAAGTGGTTTGATGACATGAACTCCCACATGGACAAACAGAGGGGCAAAGTAATCGCTGCCCAAGCTTAAGTTACTCAATGGCATTAACAGTATTATACTTTAGATTGAAGTTTTACAAGTTCCAAGTTTTGTTTCATTTGCTTGCCTGTAATTTGTAGGATATTGCATTGCATTAAGTCCATGAACTGAAGGTGATGCTATATTTATTTAAATGTTTATTTCACAGTAGTAAGAAGAGGTATCAATTTTGAAAAGTTATTATTGTAATTCGAATACTTGATAAAGAAATAATTTATGTTTAGAATGTGGTGTGCCAGAAATATTAAACTACCAGTGTAATACCTTAGAAAACAGATGTATTTTTTTAATATTTGATGGATGTGAATGTGTAAATTAAATACAAGTGATTTTATATGTAACAATTTATTTAATTACCAAATATGTATCTTACACACATTAAGTATTAAGTATTCATAATATTATGTGAACTTTTAGTCATCATTGTGATTTTAATATTTAAAAATAAAGGGAATAATTAAAAAGCTCTTCATATTTTATTTACAAATATTTCTTATAATACTTTTGTTACATAAAAAGACAACATTAATTATGTAATTGAAACAATGAACTAAAATAGGTAATGAGTAATTTTTTCAACTCATTGAATTAATTAATTTGGTCAATGCTTTGAATTCTTGTTAGATTTTTAAATTATTGTCTCATGAAACCAAGGTTATTTATCAAACACCCTCATATCCTCCCATGTTATATTATATATAATAATAATATGTCCTGCGTTCAATTTCCGGGTCGGGTTCTATTGTAATTTTCTTATTTAGATTATCTAGTAGTGGCTCTGGGCCTGTATCTGTGCCCGGTGTATGTCAATAGGCTCACCATCTATTCCATAGTGAGACATAAACATAACTGGTGAAATGTTGGACTGTGTTACCCTCTTCTGCCTAACTATTCGGGGAGTACAACGGTGATGTTACGTAACTTATTTTGTAGAAGTATTAAAAGCTCAATCAACCCGTATGATATGGCCACAAGCCTATTAATAGTCTATCATTGATAACACTGAAGTTTGTATAACTGAAACTAATGACGGACTTGGACCAGGCCAGTGGAGACCAGTGATGTAAGGAAATTGCTTAATCGTCGAAATGAAGCGCGATACTAATACAACTGCCTGTTGAGCTTAAACGTCTACCTTTGAAGTTTCTTTTTATCTGTATAATACTATTATTATTATCTATGTACCTTGTATAGATCTAAAATCGAGATGCGCCTTAATCGATGATACGTGTCAGTAATTAAGGTTTTTTTTTGTGTTTTCGAATTGATCAAAACTGCTGCTAATAAATATATAGTTAACTATTCAATAATATAATTGAAATAATACATATTTACTTAGTGGTTTTAACATCGTGTGCATTTATTTTGTGCTTTAAGCAATAGATAATCGTATTGAGAATCACTCGATGCTGTTTAATCCTGTGTGTCGTAATTATACGTAGACTATTTTGAATTCTCGTTTAAATATGTACAATACGCGGATTTAAGTTTGTTTCGTTAACATGCTATTTCAGTGTATGTTAGCGAGAAGCCCCGATTAGCGACATCTGGCGGGGTCGTCGCTGTGGCACCTTCGCTACCATCTGTCACCACGTACAGCACGAAAGGTTTTGCTCCAGCTGTAATCGTACACAAAAACTATTAAGCGATTTATCAGAAGTAAAGCATTCAAAACCATCGCCAGTACGTTATCTTTAACAAGATCGAAATTAAATGATGTAAGACAATTGGGAATGACTATTGCTCTTACACAATTACTATAGGTCGATAAATTATTATTAGGGACACACATTTTTTTTTGTGAACTTGCGAGTTATTTTTTGTGTAATATCCATTCTTATAATGTATTTTTATAAGAAAACAGTGTATTTTTGAGAAACTAAAACAATAACTAGATAATATAATATGGATAATATTTATTTGGCTTAAAAAAAGAATGTTCATGGCACAAAAACTTGAGTCTTATATTTTAATATTTAGTAATGGCACCTTTTGCAGCATTTAGACATGCTGCTTATCGAGGCATAATTTCAATGCACACTTTTAAATTTTCTTTGAAATTTGGGTTGTCATGCCATCCCTGATGACAGTTTCAATCAACGAGATGCGGCGTTGCTAAATATTAAAATATAAGAGTATAAAGCTTTTGTCTCATGAACATACCTTTTATTAAAATAAATATTTTCCTTTAAATATCTAGATTATAGTTTCGTCAAACGTACACTGTTTCATATACCTACATTAATTATAGATTTAAGAATGAATTTAATATAAAAAAAATACAAAATACAAAAAAAATGTGTGTCTCTAATAATATGGTCACCTACTGTGTACGAATGTTAATAAGGATAAAAAGGTACAATTAATATATGCACGGTGTACGGGAACATTAGTGTATTATAAAAATTATATTTACTTTGCACAGTGACAAAGCCGAGACCACAGAAGCGGTCTGTGCCCGCTGAGACACCAGTAGCCACTACAGTAGGGTTGGGTATCACTACAAAGTCGGTGGTGCAGGCCGCGCCGTTGACTGCACCGACCGTGGTGCCGAGAACGGTGTTATCCGCTCCCTCCACATCTCCCGTCACGGTGAATGAATAAATATCGTTCGCTGTCTGCAAAACATTTAGTCATTACCAACATAACTAAATAGTAGCAATAACAAATAAATTTGCTAGTCGTTAACTGAACTTGCATAAAATCAATAATAATAGTCATCGCATATTAATTGGGTGCTAATTAATAAAATTGTGTAAATAAAAGTGTGAAAATCAAACAAATTTAGAATGTAAACATTTGAGGAATACCTACTCGTATTGATTATAATAAGGATCAAAATCCAAATACGTCTAGTATTGGTCGTAACAAAATGTGTACCTGGGCGTATTGAATGGCGCAGTAGCCGGCCTCCATTCTGATACATATACCGTAGTCCAAATTGACCAGCTGTCGTGTGCCAGTGACCAGCGACGCACTGAGGGCCGTATTCGCAGCAGTGCCGTAGTTGAAACTTCTTATCGTCCCCGAAATGCCCGTGTAGTATTGGAGACAGCCATTAGGAGCTAAGTATAATAACATTCAATAAAAACTCAATATTAACAATATACCTACATTTATTCATAAAAGCTCTCCCTAATATCTTTACCAATGGACACAAACTGATCAAGAATAATGCCAAGCACGTATATTAGTTCACACCTATCCCAGGACAATCGCAGCCCAATTGGATAAGTCGTATGTTCCAGCGTCGCGAGAAGGTGGTCGCCAGTGTAGCGGTGATCGTAATGGTGATGGCCGCGTTTCCGTTGAAGTCGACAAATATCGTTTGGCCGGTGTTGTCGCCACAGAGGATCGGTACGATCGTGTTGCCGCCAGTGACTGTGATTGAGTCGGTGGTGCATACCCCGTCTCCGTCCGGCTGAGCGAGCACCATGTCTAAGAAATCTATGCGCAGCTGAAATAAAGGAGCTCTAATTTATATCTAAGGCGTGTGAAATTTATGCTTAGGTGCTTCTCAAATAGATCGATTAGGGAAATAGAGGAGATTTCAGTATCTAAAATATAACTTATGCCTTTTTACATTTGTCATCATAAAACAATCGAAATGTAAACATATATTTTATTGGAATATGCTAAAGTTGTACATATTTTGAATAGGATCAAAATCTTTTGTGCTCTTCAATCCGGTCTATTGGAAAGGATTTTTAAATGTAAAACTTAAGCTGTCGGCTTATATTACAATTATCCTACACTTACAAAACTTGTTGGATATACGAGTATGCATTGATCAAAATAAAGACGGTAGAAAGAAACATTTTTTTCAGTAGTGTTTGTTGCTTTGTAATCTCTTTCGGACTATGTACTTATATTTTGAACCACACGAGGAAAATATATAAATTTTGAAATAGATTAGATAGAGTATGCTGGGTAGCCAGAAACAGCGTGAGATATGATAAAGGCCAAAAAATACAAATCAAATGTCAAAATAAAAACCTACATGTATATATTTATACTGTTACATCGTGCAGGGTAAAAGGATACAAAGGAAGTTAAAAGTAAATGGATATTAATATTAGAAAATTGTTCGTAACTGGCAAAAATAATTAAAAATATGCAAAAATCTGAGGCATTTCGCACGTACCTGGCATATATTGCTGTTACATCGGTTGACAATGAGTGTGCATGCCTGGCCACCAGCATATGCTGCAGGGTACCCAGGGCTCGCGAAGTAAGTATTGTTTACATTTGTAGTGGAGCCACAAGTTCGTGAGACTAAACAAAACGATTAGCTATTATTAACCAACACTGTATTCAAATCCATTAATTTGTATCACTATAACTTGTTAACATGATAACACGATAATTTGTATCACGATAAAATGTGTTGTTGGTATCTATATCACATCGCGCCAATCTCGGGTTAATATTATGTACATTTACATAAATAGAACTTAAATCAATGAAGAAAAACGATTAAATATCTAAATGTAATTAACTATTGTTGTACAGTTTATTCTTTTGCTATTTACTTGGTTTCTTATGTAAGCCAATTAAAAATTTACTGCTCAGAGTGCTAAGTTTGGACTATTTGAAACTCTTAGTAGTCACAACAAGAAATGCCATATGTGGTGGAGGTTCTGGTTAAAACAATTTATGCTAATAAAGAAATTTCGTCGCGCGACCTTCAACTGGATGACAAAATTATATGAAAAATTTGACGCATTATTTTTTCAGTTGTTTGAATAATTACAGTTTGAAGTTTGTCAAAATGCATTGAGACAAAACCTTCTATTGTTGCCGTGTCCACGTTTTATATGACAGTGAGATAGTATATAGGTAAATGACAAGGTACCAACCAATGCAACATCTGCCTCGCCTCGACGCACACGTGCCGGTTATGGTCCCATTCAAGTTGTTGCACTCTCGGCGCGCGAGGCACGTGCCGTTCAACGTGTTAGTACTGGAGCAGTCCGAGTTCGCGAAACGAACTATGCTCACGAATGGGAACACTAGAATAATTAAAAGGCATATAAGTACTCTGTACACAACATTCGTTACAAATTAAATAAGTAGGCAATGGTGTAACACATACCTAATTTTGATAGATAGATACACGTTGCGGGCCCCTGTATCTAGTCACCAGTATTTGTAACATGTTTAGCGAACTGTTGCGAATGGATAGGTCCGAGAACATAATATTTTCTACGAATGTGTCGTTACAAAGATTGCTGTTTTATCTAAACAACCACGGATCCAAGCACAGATCGATTAGAAAATAACGCGAAAATCGGTCAATTTTTCTTATGCGAAAATATTAAAGCAACGAGCAGCAGTTGTAAGTAGGGGAAATCCGGGAGACTTGCTCAGGTGGGAGAATTGAACCGCCTTTTAAAATTCAACTTAAATTTCGAGCTAAGGATACGTCAAGACCATATTTGGTAGCGCGTGGGAGGCCAATAACAAGCACGCTGCCATTTTTTACAATGGC
>DWTO01004021.1:0-11952 GCA_018244755.1 Jemadia pseudognetus
GATTCCCATCCAGAATAAATATTTGTGTGGTGAACAAAAGTATTTGTTTTGTATCTAGGTATAAAAAATATTATAATGTACATATATGTAGTTTATCAGCCGTCTGGTTACCATGATATTTGTATACTATGATATAGTGATATTTTAATTTAAGAACGCAAAGAAACATTTAAATTTACATGTCAGGACTTAGGACATGGCGCAAGATGTTCATATCTAAATAGCCGGCTGATCCGCTAAGGGGTCGTAGACTATCGTAATTACCGCAAGAAAAAAGTAAACTAAAATATTAATAACCGTTAATAAACAATATAATGGACAAAGTACAGAATCGATATCTAAATTGTGATTTTACGTCTCTCGCTCTGTCTCTATAATAATATAATATAATTCAGATTAATATCAGGACATTACGAATGCGAACTTTTTGTCAGTTCATGAGAACCTATAAAAAGTTCAAAATCGATTCTCACGTAGCTACATTCACGTTCTCCACTCGGTTCACATCCTTTCTGGTTTCCGGCGTCAAAATAAGTCAAAACTTATCGATCGAATAATATTATCGAATATTCATAAAAATCTCACGTCCACACTTACGCGACGCTCGTCATTCATTGTTTTTGGAATGAGACAAAAAAGAAGGAATGTTGAGAAAGTTTTTTGGGCCCAAGGGCGTAGGGTCGCGGGCTTACATCTGCTCGACACATGCAACCACTAAACGGACCTTTGGGAAGTTTGCGAAGGGAATAACGTCGTATTGCACATTGATTTTACGAGTTACATCGATATCAGTAAAGTATCGATATCGATAAAACCCGTCGCTAACTGAGAACTTGTGTTGCGTATCTTGTAAAATTTGTATTTGGATCTTGACCCAGTGTAAAGTTGAATAAATTGTGTTAAACTTTTATTCCAAACTCTTTTAAATATGTTTTTATTGTTTTTCTTCTAAATATTGTTATTACGTTCCTGTAAACCGCGCATTTCTTAGGTTTATATAATGTTACAAAAGTGTTAAAATATGATTTATAAATATTGACGCATTGTTTTCACGACGTCTTATTAATACATTCCACATAGATCTAACATAGTAATAATAACAAAACATATTACAAATGAAAAACATACAAAACATCGATATCGATAATCCAATCAATCAAGCACATCACTATCAGAAGCCATAATTCACAGGCCACAAATCTGAAAGGCCGTTAAAGTTTCACCCGATCCCTGTGACGGCAGAGAATGGCAACTTTGTATTGGACATAATTTTAGTATGCTCAAATACAGTGTACACTTGTCAATGTTATAAAATATTAAATAATAGCAACTCACAAGCCCACATAGCGTTAAATTCACGTTTGGGCGGACATGAGCAACCTTGTACCAATTTTATTTGAGTTTATATTATAGGGTACTTATGTCCGTAACTAGAATAAACAATGCCAAGATGCGTAATGTGTTGGATACGGTTCTGCTACATTTTAATGTAATATCTTTATACCTGTTACAATCTATTTACTTTTTTACCTATTATTTATAGATCATAATCTATTTGTTAAAATTAAAATCTATTTATTTTTTAACATTTTATTTGTTTATTAATATCTTTTTAATTTTTAACAATTTATATGTTTGGTTTTCAATGTTATTTGTTGATTAGTATTTATTTTTTATATCTGTTATTCGAGTCCAGGGATTATAAGGTGAACCCTTACCTCGCTTAACCAACACAAACTTAACAATCAACGTTCTCGTTTAATGAAACTTTGTCAGGATTAAATTCTATTTCTTCTATGCTGCTATTTACATTAATTTTTATTTATACTCTACTAATAGTCTTATTAATAACTAACGCTAACAAGACCAATGGACGTTAACAGCCCTATTCCTTTAGTTGAAGTGAGTTACAGATGTCGATGGAACGAAGTAGCTACTCGTGACTGCTACTTACTAGTCTGTTAGTTGCTTTGCATAAAATTAGCTCACCTCGACACAATGTCCTATCGTTTATATTGAAACGCTTCAAATTATAAATAATGTAATATTCATTTTCTTTTAACTTTAGGAAGTTACACACACCCAGCTTTGACAACACTAATATTAGCCATATTTTGTTTCCAAAAATAATGAATCCCATAAAATCTCCAGCAACAACCACGAAACTAAAACTGGCGGCAATAAAGGTTATATTGTGGAAATTGTGGTGTTTCGATCTCTTTCTTTTATCATCAAACTGCATATAGTGCAAGTGGGACAAAGCATTAAACCTACAGCAAAAATAACCGATACTAAGTCAGGAGGGTAAACATAATAATTTCGGATCATAATTCCAGTATTTTTAGTGCTCAAAACTCCATGTGCAGCACGTTTTAGGCAATTGATTTTTACGCTCTTCAGTTTTTTCGTTTTTTTCCCATGTTATGACTTCATTGCGGCTAAGGCATACTTTTTTGACACCTAACATACAAAATAATGTAGCACTTTAGAATATTAATGTAAAACAAATAAGCCAGGGTAAATCCGTAACAACACGCCTGTAATCCCCGAACTCGAACCCGAACCCCGGTGGGCTGAGAAGTAGACATTCCCACGTTTCACGTGTTACGTTTAACTTCCACTATAGAATTGGTGGTTAGTATATTGCAATACACCTAGCCACTATTAGAAAATCGAAATTAGAAGTAACGGTAAATCGTCATTTTTAACCGAATTCACAAACCCTAATTGAACAGTTTGTCAGACTTACAAATTGTTGAAATTTTAAAAATCGAACATGTCGCAGTAAAGCGCCATACAACAAGCGCAGTCTATAAGCTTTACAATTGCATGTTCGAGATTGTTAAAGAATAATGTATCTTACTATTTGAACCACAAGGTTAAAGATACAACTGACGAACTCATCCTACTGTGTGTCAATTGTTCTGTACATCTATGGCATCTGTAACTAACCATTAAACTAGGAAATAGTTTCTAAGCAATAGTTTCATTGCTCATCATCATCATATCATCATCATCATCATCGTCATCATTATCAACCTTTTTATAGTTACACTGTTTAAAGAAGTCTCTCAAAATGTGAAGTCTTAAATAATTCTGATTCAACTTTATTCCCTGGAACTTCCAATATATTGAAAGCAAACTAAACAATGTCCGTAAAGAAAAGTACTCCAGAGCAATATCTCGCAATGGTGGCGTTGAAATAATATATTTAGAGCGAATTTATTACGTTCAGGTGTACAACGGTCGCTATTTTGGGATGTTACACCGCGTTTTAGTACACGGCGAGGAAGGGTAGAGAGCAGGTAACGGGGGAATCGTTTCAAATATTAATTTGAATAACTCCAACTCCGGCCAGTACTATGCTTTGTAATATAATTAACGTATCGCGTAGGTACATATGCGTATATGATATTGTAAAATAGTAATACTTTAGCGACATAGTGAAGAAATGTATGGTAAACGGGATAAAGACCATAGCAGAAGACAATTTTAAAAATATGCTTGTGTAGATATATACATATGTAGGGTATGTGTATATATATGGTTCAAGCGAGACAGTACCATCAATATTTCTATTTGATGATGAAGTAAATTATGTCGGTCTGTACGTTATAATGGTCGATTTTACGCCTACACAAGAGACTATCATATAAATCCTGAATTGTGGCAACGAAAGCAAACAACTTAAATCCGGACATCTGTCCTGATTTAAGTTTAGTTCATTTGCAATTAGTATTTACTAATTGCAACTGAATTCACTGGATGAGTGTTTACTAATTTTACATTATTATTAATGCTAAATGGTCCATCTCGCAAAGCGGTCCAAATCCCACAGTACTATTCAAGATTGGTAGCAGTTGTCTATAAGCGGCAAATGTATTATATCTATATTAAAAATATATCTCCTATTACCAATATAGTAACTTAAGCTTCGTTTGTTACAGATGACACCTTTACAGTTGTAGAAGCGGCGACTAACGATCGTTTACGACTAACGTGTGGTTTGAAACCTAAGAACCAGGTCCAGACTGTCCGGTGGTTTTTGAACGGCAGACCGTTGGACACCGCAGCGAAGAACCGAGTGTCACAGCAAAGGCAATGGTAATGGGGACCATCACATGACACATGTATTCGTACATTACACATATCATACGATATAATATACATATACATTAAAAATATAGACTTATAGTTAAAAATCCGTATCCATAATGATTATGCGTGTTTTAGTGTATTTTTGTTTAAAAATTATGATTCAAAATTTCGTTGCAATATTTAATCATCGGCTTATTACATTGCCTATAATCCCAATACTGGGCATGCGGGCTGGGAATAGCAGAGCACAGCTTCTGGCACCGCCTACGCTTCTGCCCTTAGATGGGCGAGGCATTTAGCTGTGCCTATTCAGACCGCACCATACTGCAGTCTGTCAGCCCCGGGTTTAGTCACCTCTTACGACACCTCGTATCCCGGCAGGTGTCGGGTAATATATTGTTACTCCACCCCGACACATAATTATATGTACATATTATTCAACATGAAAAAATACATATTTACATTCGTGATGACACACGACGTTATAAAAAATTTCTACCTCATTTAATAGAAATATTATGTTATCATCAACCTCGAGCTCATTGTTCTATAAAAATTACTTGAATATCATCGACGGAAATACAGACGGAGAGATTTATACATCCTCGACGATGAAACGTTTAAATTTCGAAGTATTAAATCGCTAAAGACGATAATTTATAGCTAATACCACATTATTTTCACTTTCAAATCGCGACGGTATTTTCCAAATAGGCAGGCTAATCGTAGCGGCATCCAAAATACTTAGAAAACCAGCAACAAACACCCAGTCCGACAAGAGCTTGCATCAATATTTACGTCTTTCTATTCGGAGATGTTGGAAGCACAATAATTCATAATGCAACGGCCATACAGAATGCGATTCTATTCGTGGCATATCATAACAAACTGTCGATCAAAACATTCATCATTAATCACACGCTTATATTGAAATTGGATTATGAGACCGAATATTGATCTAAATTGCAGCTTAGAAGATTTCAGTGGAATGAAAATCGCGTGTTTCTTATTATACAATTTAATGTTTTTGAAGAGCTGTGTTTGGAATATGCCCAAGAAATTCGCATCAGTTAAAGCTGATCATATAGAATAGATATATTCGATCATTAATTTTCATTTGTCTGGTGTTGGATATAAAACTGTTGTTGCATCTTCGTCTATAGTTTTCCAACAAAATTATTACGCTTCTGTTCAATAATTTATCAGACCTTGGAATTTATTTTCGTCATATTTTACATCACATTAGTAGTGAAAAAAATTGTAATATAATTGAACAACGAGTATAACAAAATCATATTTATTACGTTCGTATTGAATTTACAAATTTTACTTTATTGAAACAGGTTGCGAATAAAAGGTTTCCAAGCGAAGGATACTGGTGTGTACTCTTGTCAGAACGGTGAAGAGATGGGACAAGAATTCAAGATTACAATCAAACATAAATTGGACTTCATAGTGGACAGCATGGAAGGTAAATCAAACAAAGATATAGATCTTCTGGCCGTACTAGTTTGAACCATACCATAGATCAATACGAAAAAACCGTCACAAAAATAATTCTTAAATGCTACATTTCCATTATAGTTTTAAATTGTACTATTCCAAGTTTGTACCTAAAATTACATTTTATACGTATAATAATACTTTATACGATCTCTGAGAATTAACTTACACGAACTAAAATTTCATGAGACTGTAAATCCTTCTGTTGTGTGTTAGTTCAAAAACGTGTGTCTTAAGCCAACTCTACCCTTTCGTGGTACATAAAATTAAAATTTAAAATTAAAATGTGCAACAATTGCTTCTTAATAAACATACTCCGGTCCGCCTGGAAAAGTTCCCAGTTATTTTCATGTAACATTTAATTGACGTCTTTATATTAGCAGCCAGATGTGAAAACAAAACGTTAAATCCTCGGATTTCAACACAAATGTAGGGAGTAGTGCATTCAAGCTTAATATTATGAAAACAGATGTTATTTTCGTAATCACATGATATATGAAAGTAATTGTATTAAGGATTTTATTGACGTAATCGAGCTTCCTTGATGATTGCTTAAATTTAAATTATAAAAATTGTACATATTTTCTCATAGAGGTATCGGCAAAATATATTAAAATAATAATATTTACAGAATATCAATCAGATGCAAATGTACCTAAATCGATGCAAGAAACACAATCGCACCATCACACTGCACCGTTAGGAAGTGGTAAGGGAGTAGAAGAAAACTACCAGACTAGTGCAAGGAGATACGCTAGGAATAATAAATACAAAGAGTTCGACACTAAAGATGAAGAGCTTGATGATAAAAATGAAAGAGAGCACCGAGGTTATGGTCACTTAGACAACAGTATGATAAAATATGGCCCAAAGTTCAGACATCCTTCAAAAATGATTAATGAGGAAATAAGAACAGTTGGGAGTTCGGTTCGGCTGAGATGCACTGCTGAAGGTGAGACTTTTTAATTTTTCTCCTAATTACCTTACCCGAATATAGTTCTTATAAAAACATGTGTTGGATTAAAATCTAGCATTTCCTTACCGCGTAACAAGAATGGACTACATGAGTTATGTATAAAATTTGTGGTAAGTTTTATAATGACGCACATGAGAATCGTAAAAAATGCTGAAACAAGATGCAAATGACCAAAAATGCATCTTGTTCCAAAGCAATGACCGTAACCCGTTTTTAAATGCGGGTAAACAAACATTTTTTTCACCTCGGCGGCGTGTCAACGAAAATAGCCTCCTCTAACCGTCAGTCAGGAACAGAAATAGCGTGTAGAAATGCCGTTTTATTATCTCGTAAACTTTCGCAGGGAATCCAACGCCGAACATAACGTGGTTCAAAAATAATGGTACACCTATATCGAGGAACACTTTCCAACCGTTTTATGGACGATGGTCGATAGCTATCGAAGAACTAACAAAAGATGATAGTGGAAATTACACTTGCGCCATTTGCAACGAACTGGGTTGTATCGAGCACACGTACACACTTAACGTTCAAAGTGAGTTAAATGAGATTGCTATTCTGTGGAGTACCTACTCAGTAATCCAACACGTCTTTCTTATATTTATTGTTTTCTAATTACTGACTTCTTTAAAATTTCGCATTGCAACTTGCTTTTCTCTTTGTTATAAAAGTATCTCTAATTTAGTGACAGTGATGTAACCTACTAATATGTAAGTTAACACTTGCAGAATATGAATTAGACGCTGATGCGCAAATATCAATGCCAGAGACATTATCGCAACACCAAGCAGCACCGCTTGTGGATAACAATACGATCGAGGAAAATAATACAAGCGACGTGAAAACATTTTCAAGAAATAACAAGTTTAAGGAATACGACAGTAAAGATGAAGACCCTGACGACAAAAACGAGAAAGAACATCAGATTTATGGTCATGTAGATAACTCTACCACGAAATTTCCCCCGAAATTCAAGCATCCTTCGAAAATGTTTGATATGGAAATGAAGCCAGCAGGCAGTTCTATTCGGTTTAGATGCGCTGTAGAAGGTACTTGCTTTATGACGAATATGCCAAAATTAAAAGGATTAACTTTCACTTTAGATTCGACTGTACAAGAATTTTGAGATGCATGTCGCGATCGATGAATTACAGTTTAATTCATAAAAATAACCATTTATTTTTGGTACTTTATTTTTTTTTGTATCAATGTTTCTTATTACTGTAACTGTAATTGTACATAAACAATATATTTAACCCAGGTGGATGTTATATATCGTGAGTCTTTAAAAGCAACCATAATTTGACGTTTTCTTAATTATTTTGGATTGTTTTTAGGTAATCCAACGCCGAATATAACATGGTTCAAAAATAACGCCTCGCCTATATTGAGGTCTTATTTCCATCCGTCTTACGGAAGATGGTCGATAGCCCTCGAGGAACTGACGAAAGCAGACAATGGAAATTATACTTGCCTCATTTGCAACGAATTGGGATGTATCGACCATACATATGTGCTTCACGTTCAAGGTAAATTTAACTTAAATATAACAATTAATGATTTTATTGACACTATTAATTCATTATTATTTAGAGTCACTTAAGTGTAAATGCATATTATTTAGATCATAATTATCACCTACATCAGATCAATATTAGAATAAGTCCATCGCTAACAAAAATTGATAAATCTATAATCGATTGCTTTAGAACGGTATCCATCGAAACCATACATAAAGGAGGGCTATCCAGGAAATAAAACGGTTTTGGTTAACGGCACGGTACATCTATCTTGTCCTCCGGTCTCGGATTTGGAGCCTGGACTGTACTGGATCAGACCATCAATGAACTATTCATTAAGAGATGTTGACGTTGGACCAAGTGACGCTCCAATACCAGCTGGAGAACGCATAGAGGTCTAGAATTTTGATTCAGGTGGTGGATTTCTAGATTCAGAATTTTAATTGACAAATGGTTATGGGAATCGCGCAAAACTATCATACATCTTGAAAAGTTATAAAATTAATGTCTTTCAAATTTTAAAACTCTAGGAGGGTTTAATTTTGATCAGTTATTATTATTTCGAATGTTTAATAATTTTATATTAGTCAGATTTTTTATTTAATTTATTTATTATAATTGCTACTTTTCAAGATGCAAGGAAGCATATATTATTTTACAGGTGTTCTCGACATTAACGATTCTATTATCTATATGTACTTTGCATATTTCTTTCATAATTACATTGATGTCATCTAATAATTACCCAAGTGCTATTTAGTCATATGTTAAATGTGTTAATCTGGTGAAGGTTATTGACGTATTTGTAAGTTATGCAAGGTGATTGGTTTCTACAGTTCGTGTTTAACAAATAACTCTGATAAAGTAATGACATTGTAACTGACATTTTTTTACACATTACACGAAATCACTCTTAATATATCATATTGGTTATTTGTTATTTTTACACATTACACTACGTCACTCGCTACACATCTCAACGCGAAACATTACCTTTACACTTTCACTTATAACGCAATTTCACTCGCTGTATATCACATCGCTTAACAACTTTTCTACACGTATCTTTCTCAAATCAGTATAAATATATCATTGCATAGCATTGCAATGAAACTCCATCGCACAGGAGCGCCCGTACGCTGTTGCTAAGGGACTAACATTCAGAAATTTGTTCATAGAACGTTTATACGCAAAGCCGGTGCTTACGCAAGGCGCCATCAATCAGACCAGGTTGGTTGGGGAAACAGCTAAGTTTAGCTGCGAGTTCTTATCAGACATGCATCCTTACGTGTTCTGGATGTATTTCACCAAAGACGAGTACATTTACAATGAGACCAACAGTGGAGGTTCAAATAAAGAATCCATCGTGTACAGAGATGAACAGAAAATTATTTCGGTGAGGGTTCATTACTAACGCATGGATGTGGGCTCTGTGTACCTTTAGGTACGGTGCACAAGGCATAAGAAACGGACTATAACTGCATGAAATTTGGCGAAAATCAAAAATATACTTTTAGTTTTATAAGGCTCATATTTAATCCATTATTATCGAAGGCTATTGCAAGTTCTTTCGTACATTGACATAATTGGTAACGTTATTAAAATGTTAATAGTCTAGCATATTTAATATTAAGTTTGCATGATTTATTTATTAAATATGAATTACATAAAGTTGCATGATACTTTTTGGAATTTAGATCTCTGTTGCATGCCTTAAAGATGTAGAAAATCTGTATTTTATTAGGATCGTAATTATTCTTACATAGATTTCATCAAAGCTTTGAAATTTATGCTTACGTTTTGTAAATGACATGAATGAATTCGAACGATTATATGTATGGCTAATTGGATGTAAGAACAATACATCCAATAATTGAAAGCTTACAATAACAGAGAGCTTTAGCATTGGTAGAATAACTATTGTAGCTTACAATAACTGTTAAATACTGACTATTCAGTCACAAAATAATAACATACAAGAAAATTATTTTATTTCATGTAAAGAAAAAAGAGACGATAAATGTTTCCAATTACAGAGTGAGAACCCGGATGATAAGCCAGAAACACTCACGCTGTATAACGTCACACAAGAAGATGAAGGGTGGTACGTGTGTGTGGCGCTCAACTCTCTCGGCAACACGACCGCCAAAGGGTACCTCTCTGTGGTTGAATGTAAGTACACACATCTCTGAAAAAACGTACTACTTAAACACGCAGGTATACTGTACTATGCAGAATTCAATCCGTAACTAGAATATTAAATGTACGTAATATATTAACATATTTCGATATAGATCGGATACATAAATGCTGACCGTTACATTTACAGCATTCCCAGATTCAGCGCCGCTGGACCACGGGAAGCACGCGCTGTTCATCAATATCCTAACAGCAGTGCTGGGCGCAATGTTCTTTGTGGCCGCGATAATAGTGGTGATGATTTTTAAAAAGTTAAAGCGGGAGAAGATAAAGAAGGAGCTGGCGATAGAGACGGCGAGGGCGGTGATCGTGACGCACTGGACGAAGAAAGTGACCGTTGAGAAGCCGCAGATGAACGGCTCGCCGAACACTACCGGGGAAGCACTGGTACATATAACAATTTTAAGAATAACATTAGTTTTCATAATTTAATAACATCGCGTCTTGTAGATTTCTTTTTAACAGAAGAGTATATATGGAAGTAGCAATTTTTAGTGAACTTGCATTAAACTTTAGATTAAGCTGTAATTGAAACGTCATATCCTAATTTGTGGTTTCATTTATTTTTATTTGTTTATTGTTTATTATTATGCTTCGATAAGTTTGGACTGATGGCTTGAACTGATAATATTACAAAATTCTACATAATTCTCACTTTAACATTTTAGTTCTTTTATTCGTTTATTCCTGAATTAATTTTCATTCATTTATTGAATGTTTTAGATCGAACTAAAATGGGAATATTTCTGAAATTGCCTTTACTACTCTTGTATTGAGATATAGTAATATTTTGTCTAATCATTGTAATAATTTGTTTCCCTAACAGTTGATGCCAGTGGTAAAGATCGAGAAGCAGAAGCTGCAACAAGTGCAGAGCAACACTTGCGACTCGATGATGATGTCGGAGTACGAGCTGCCCGTGGACATCGACTGGGAAGTCCCGAGGGAATCACTGTCGATAGGGAAGATCTTGGGAGAAGGCGAGTTCGGGAAGGTCGTCAAGGCTGAATGCACGGGGATATTGAAACCGGGAGTTCAGTCCGTCGTAGCTGTTAAGATGTTGAAAGGTAAGTGTTATGAAATAATAAATATGCCTTAATGTAAAGCTTAATTTACTTCAAAATATAACCATGAAGTAACCAGTAAATAAACTAAATTTATGACAACAATAACTATAAAGAAACAAATTATTAGGTATGCCATAATGAAATTTTTAAATAGATGTTGGTAGAGGTATAAATGAAAAATTACTTGATGTAACGAATTCAAAATTTGTAATGGAATATTCTCTTTTTACAGCATGTATGGAAATTTTTCATCAATCTAAATTGTCTTTTATATGATGTTCCAGAGGGCCATACCGATGCAGAGATGATGGCGCTAGTGTCGGAAATGGAAATGATGAAGATGATCGGCAAACACGTGAACATCATCAACTTACTGGGATGCTGCACTCAAGATGGACCTCTCTACGTCATAGTTGAATACGCTCCCAATGGCAACTTGCGTGAATACCTTAGAAATCACAGACCTGGAAATAGGTTAGATGCATGAATAGTTTTTGATTAATTTCACAATTACTGCAATTACCTTAGTATTAAAGAAAAAATGTATTCGTCAAGAAATCAATATTAACAATCTCTGGTATTAAAACAG